>JABASM010001262.1:0-15527 GCA_019776545.1 Brachystomella parvula | reverse complement strand
CGAAATCCGCAAAAAACCTAACAATTTAAACATGATGTCCGTCTTCTACCACATATGAACTAAAATAGATTCGACCGTAGGAGAAAATTTTGCTTTCGACTGTAGGAGATTCGACCATGGGAGCAGACAGGTCTCTTGTAACCTCGCCCGTCCCTAGTAACCCCTTTGTACGGTAAATGTTAAAATTAAAAAATTTTCTGGAAGAAAGTTTAAAGAGCAAACCACCAGAAAAATTAACATCGGAAAACAGAATTGTTTCGTTTCAATTTATGCCCAAAGGGTTATTCAGAAAATTCTGATGCCAAATTACCCGTTCTGCTTCCAGTTGCTTTCATCCCAGCGATTAAGATTCTGTGAACTCACTGGCGTCGAGAAATACCTTTTTAAGTTAGTTTTAAGCGGATCACGAAAACTGACATCAAAGCAAGGGCATTATAGCTGCATACGGATATTGCAACCTCCAGACTAAAAGATCTCATCTGTGGGTAAAATGCTCCCCACTGAGCCTGTCCGCTCTAGAGGTGATCATCTGCAAATTTATTGCCACTTCCTATTCTATTCTTCCATTTTTATATTTTCACCCTTGATAAAAACACTCGTGGGGGCACTCATGAATCCTTAACCTGCACAAATTACCCAAAATCTCATCGCGTCCTCCTTCAACGCTCTAGCTCTCTGCTCATAACTATGTATTACTGGGATGGGATTCTGAGGCGAAGGCAGGGACAATGGGAGGGCAAATAGGCGTCAAATTGAATCCGATTCAGAAGAGATTTCCCCACAACAATCCAATTCTGAATTGAAAAATACAGTTTAATCAAAATACGTTGAAAACTTTTCTTTTCCTTAAGCCTCTTTCATTCTACAATACTTTTCTACAAGGTAAAAGAAGGAAGAAAAAATCCAGGAGAGATCACATAAATCTACTAAACTCTCTCTTCGCCTGTCATTCTGCAAAAGTCATGATTTATCCAATGGAATTCTAGAATAAAATTTATACGAATCTGCCAATATCTGGAAATTGGTGATTTACTATTTTTGGCGGATAATAGCAATGTATGGAACCTAATTTAGACGGAGAAGAGAAGATAAATACCCGTAACAAGCAAAAAAAAAACTCAGTTCCCTTCAGGTTGATTTTTTTTTTTTTTTTTTTCAAAAAAATTTATCCAACTTTTCTCGCCTTCAATCAAATTGAGCAGTGAGCGTAATATTATTTAAGGGTAAATTAGGACGTTAAAGGAATAATAGAGAATTTATTGTTATTAGATTTCTAGGAAAGTCCATTAGGTAATCTGAGGGACATATGAAGTAAATAAAAGGCTTAAATCATACTTAAGTTGTACAATAATGACAGAAGTAGCGGCTGAAAAGGGTCCTATATGGTCCCTTACTTCAAAAGAGGAAAAGCTCCGGGAAAAAATATATGACCAATAAATTATTAATGTAATGACACCTAAGAGACCCGAAGGTCCCTTGAAAAATTTATTTATTTGATCCGTCCGCCTCATCCTTCTTCACGCTTACCGGTCCCTCTATTCAAATGCTATTAGGACTAAGCTGTCTCAAAATAAAAGCATCCTCCCTAATAAAAACGTGTCTCCTAACAAGAGACACGCGTCACAGCTTTACACTAGCTAATTGACGTTCAAGTGTTGTGACAGTTTGGCCTTTATGAGAATAAAGACGGGTCGTGGCTCTCTGCCACGAAAAACAATTCAATTTATTAATAATCTACCACCGAAGACCTAAATCCAAAATTGAATTAATAAAGAGATGAAGATGGAAGAGTGATGAAGTCTCAATAATTTTTACTTGACCCAGCCCGGTCTTCACAGATTCTAGAACACGGAAGAGAAAATGATGGTGGACAAGTGGGAGTTCCAGAGGTTTTTAACTCCATACATCCAGTATGGGAGAGCCAATAAAAGATGCACCCTCATTGTTTGAACTTCGTGAGTTAAAATTTTCTAACTTAATTTCAGGACCCTCTAGTAGCTCACTTCCTCAGGCTTTCCATGTAGTTGTCAGAGGCTCTACCCGGGATGTCCACGTCTCTTTTTCCCCATGTTTCCGAATGTTGACAGAAGACTTTTTTTAAAAGAAAACATTGGAAGGACTCAATTGTTTATTGTGATTGTGTTTTGACTAGTTGACTCGTTCCATAACTTGACAGTTTACAAATGATTCTCAACTCTGTTCAAACCTTTTGGTATTTCTGTTCTGACCGCAGCAGCAGCAGGGAATTCCTCAACCCCACCTTTTTCCCAAAGACTTTTGTCCATTCAATCGATAGGCTAAAAAAATGTTGATATTTCGTATCAAGTCACTCAGGCACTCCTTGGACTGAAAACTTCATATTGGTCCAGTATTTCCCAGTAGACTTTTTTAAAATCATCCTTTCACGTTAGACAAATAGTAGGGCAACAAGCTACAAATACTCTAATTCCAAGCTACTGCTTACCTTGACCACTTAAAAAAATAGCTGTGTAGCAGGTGTATTTTTCCAAACAAAAAGTTTGCCTTTTCAAATTCTTCTTTTGTAAAATATTAACAGAAGTTTTTTCATTGTTTTCTAATGGAGTTAGGATGGTTTAGAAATGGATTAAAAAAATATTTTCAACTATTTCTTGAAATATGCTTTCCTAAGCTCTCCTGTGAAAAATAAATAAATTGACCAAGTTTGCTGGCTGTTATTTCACGTTGCCTCTCAACAAAAGGTCACAAAGCCTTTCTTCCACTTTTTTTGAAAATGTATTGGAAAACTATTAGCCAAAACCTTAAGTCCGATTTTAAATTTTAAATAAAGGAGGTGACTTTCACTTCCTCTTTCACGGAGGAGAGATGATGATGAGCTGGTGAGACTCGAATCTGAGTTTCGTCTTTCGTCCGTATAAAAATTTTTCCTATTTTCTTCCAGGAAACTTTCAGGAGTGGTAGAAAGGTATAGAGAAAGATGATGAGATGATGACGATGGTATGGATGGATGGCTGTGTGAGATTGGAATTTAGGATGGAAGACGAGAAAGTGAAAGGAGAGAAAGTTAGGAAGAGTCTCCTTTAGGATTTCCCGACTTCTTCCAGGAAGTTGAGCTTTGACGATTTGGAAGAATCGAAGTTTGGGTTGTTTGGGAGGCCGTAATTGGATGGCTTGAAATCAAATTAGTTAATTGCTCATTGGACATCCCGATGGTCCTTACTAATCTACACGTGATAATACTAAGATGATGTTTACCATTGTGATCATGGAGAAAAAGCATGGGAGTGGAGAAAGTATATAGGAGGGGTAGAGGAAGAAAAAGGAAACCCCTGGCATATCGCTTCTCTCTTCCGCACAAGTGAAAGCACAAATGTGCGAGGCTGGGCTGACATTTTCTTTCTATTCCATCATAATAGTAATGAAACAAACCAACCCTCCCTCCGCAATCAGCCGCCATCACCATCAACTTTTTTTCTTGTTTTATATTTCTTAAGAACCTCCCTATGCGTCCCCAAATTCCACTAACAATGTTACCGCATTTTCCAAAGCATTTCCAAATCTGAACCAGTTGATGCGTTAACGAGAATGTTTTGCCATGTTAAATTCATCCGCAACCACCAGGATAAGGATATTTACAGAAAGCAGGATGAGTTTAATAATATAAAGTGTCGCAAGCATTTAAATAGCAAAATTTAATTCGGTTAGAATAAACCTATCATATTCGGACTAAAGCACACTTGGGAAGACTAAAATATTTACAGAAAAGACTCAAAAATTACTTCTCACTTTCAGCAATTTTAGGGACGCGTAAGGAGTGGTGTGAAAGCAACCTGCGTTTTGGAAAATCTATTGAATCTATTATTGTTTTGAAAACTAGAGTGAAAAACATTTCAGCCTTAAAAATTCAGGAAAATGAAAGCTCCCTGTTTCCGTTTGTGAAGTTCATTTATTTAGTTGTTAAAATTTGTGTTCCGTTAAATTCTCACCTGACAAATCCGGAAGTCGTGGATAGAGCATTCCGTTCCGAGCCAACCACTCGAGTTGGAGTTGATGAGCATTAGCTGGACTGAGTCCAAAGAATCCTGGAACATTTAGGTTCGAAGGTGATCCAAGCACCCCACCGCTGGAACCATTTCCGCTACAACCCCCTTTCCCACGCTCATGTCCGTCCTGGGAAGAAGGATGTTGATGGTGGCTCGGTGAGGTTCTTGTCCCTTCTAGGGCGGCTATTGAAGCTGAAGGGAGGTGAAAAGCTGAGGATCCACCAAAATGACTAAGACTAGAGTAAGGGGCAAAAGAATGTCCGGGGAGCCCACGGAGAGAAAGGTGAAGGTCACGCTCACTCATTACCCCACTGGAATTTGGACTAGTTTTAGAGTTTCCTTGCCCGTTTCGAAGGGCATCGTGTCCGTGGGACAATTCACCATGCGAAGAGGGGTGACCGTGTCCAGTTAGTGACATGAGGGTGGAATGGTGCTGGCTGCTGAATACATCATTGGAGGACGGCCCACCGACCTCATCCAACTCAGTATTTTCTGGAGAAATCTCGGAACCTGGTGAAATTGGTTGACTATTCGATCCATCGTCATGGCTTGAGGATGAGGGTGACCAAGTCCGGCTACCCTTCCACTCCTTTTTTCTTCCTTGGAGATTGTAATTGTTATTGTTTGTAGGTGAGTCTCGATCACGGGCAAGGAGAACGTCAATTCTAAAAGACTTGTTATTTTTATCCGTACTCATTTTTAAGAATGGGGACGGTGAAAGTGATCTCCTATCTGACTGCTGACTGGAGACGGTGGCTACGTATCTAAAAAACTTTTTGGCAGTGGGACTGATTCTCAGTGACTAAACCAGTGATCCTAACCTAAAATTCAGAATAGGAGAGAGATTGTTCTAGGAATTATTGTAGCGTGGATCTCATCTTCCGGCCTCATCTCACGGAAAAAAGGATAGAGGGAAATGACTAGTCTGAAAACGGTTCTTATTCGTAAATGAGATCCCGTAGGGTGGAATCAAGGGGCGGACTCTGAAAATGTATTGGTTCATACGGGGCAGCAATCATACACTCTATTCCGGAACGGAGTTTTTCTCCTTTCTCCACATGTGGTATCCTTATACACGCTTTCACTTTTCTCCTATTTCTATAATACTTTTGAATTATCTCAAATTCTCCATCATTATGAGACTATTGAAGTATAATTTGTCGAATTTCTCATCTCATTTCCTCTATCGGAATTTTCTTTTGTCTTTTATAACTTATACCAGTTACTCAAATTAATTTCATTAATACCCCGGCATGCAGGCTTATTAGAAGTCAGCAATTTAGGGGAAAGTTTCTTGAGAGCCGATTACATAAATTCAGTAGAAGTCGCGTAGAGTTATTCCTTGTTGCCATCTAGAGCTCAGGATTAAGTTTAGAAGAGAAGAAAAATCAGCCAGTCGAAATAATTGAATCCAAATCATGTCATGAGGGAAAGGAAAAGGATAACTGGGTAGAAACGAGGCCGTTTGTTAAATATAGAGAAATTTCGTATTGGGGAAAAAAAAGTAAAAGGAAAAAGTGGGCAGAGCAGTCAAAGAGAAAGTTCAATTTTTCAATAGCGTCATCGAAATCCCCTCTCATTTTAGTAATTTTCATTTATGAACAAAATACTTTTAAAAAGGAAAAAAAAAAGAAAAATAAGGTAAGGAGCTACACGTACAGCTTTCACCCTATCCAATCCTTGAATTGATCTGCTACGGTAATAGGTAGGAAAGTGCTGCTTCACTTTACATGTTTTATTACTTTTTGGTTTTTTTTCTACCAGTATTTCCTGGCAAGACATCAACAGCCCCCATACTTTAACTTGTGCCACACAGTGGCAATTAGCTCAACACATGAAAATGATTACGCAATCTCAAGTATAGTCTCACTCTTAACCTGGGATTTTCATGACTTTAAAACTCAACTTCAACTTCATTTTGATACTCAAAGAGTAAATTGGGGACTTCGGTCAACTCATAATGTAGACACTATTTTCTGGTAACGAGTGGACTTATTACTATTACACAATCATAAACAGAAATATTTTAACAGTATTCAGTTCCAGCGATAAACCAATTACGACATTACAGGAATAAATAATTACCGGCTCAGACAGCCGCCTACAATCAGACATTTTTTTTCACAGCTTAGAATTCTAACGATTGTATCCACTTTGAACTCATATTCATAAATTTTTCTGAGCTATAACACAGTAAAATTAGCCCTGTCAGTATTTCGTCCCAAAGGAGTTCCTAGAGGGTTATAGACAAGTGTAAAATCAGTAAGGTATAAAATCGGATCTAGAAAAATCCACTATATTGCAAATCATGAGTTGAGTGTGTGACTTATTACAAGTTTACTTACTAACCTCTTGCTCCAGTTTCTATTCCATGAGACCCGAAATAAAATAAGAAAACTCTAAGGTACAAAGAAACAGGAGCATCGCAACCGCAGTATTCTACCTTGACTCGTTAATTCTAGGGCGGGTAACAACGTATTAGCCTATTGTCCAGCCTTAGGTGATCCCATTAAGCTGCTGTACCTCATTATTAGGTTTGTGTACAGCTGCGGAGGAGAAATGCCGAGGCAGGGAATAGGGACCTCTCCGATTAAATGCAGAAATACCAGCCTGCTTACTCTGCAAGACTTGTAGGGAATTTACAAGAATACAGTTCGTTATTCGATATGGCTCGGATCTAATACAAAAAGTGTCACCTACTCCAGCAGGCTGACTATATGCAGCGGTTAATTTGCAAACACCATTACTTGTGCGATATAAATCCTACCTATAGCATGTCCCTCAGTGAAATATTATGATTTCGATACCCTCTGTTTCATTATTTGATGCAGAAAATACATCTAAATTGAACATTTTTCCATAACGAGTCAACTAGAATACCCTTACTTTAAACCCTGAGCTAAGTAGTTTAGGAGGACTCCTCCTTCTTTGTTTCGATTTGAAGCCAGGGATGTAAAAGACATGCTGCAGCAGTTGCTCTCTTTGAAGGTTCAAAGTGAAGCATTGGTGTTAGGAAATCAGAAAATGCACGGGCGTCTTGGCTATCCCAATAATATTTCTCAGTAAGAACGTCATAAAGGCTCCATGGTTTCAGCTTTTGGATATGACGAAGCTCACCTAGTTAACATACTATTAGCACAAGAAACAGATACATGGTTCAGGCTTTGGACTCATACCTTTTCGGTTAAAAAACTCTCGTGAGTATTTGCCTCCCAGAGCAATATGTTTGGGAATGGGACCAAGAAGCTCTATTATATGTGCAAGATGGTCTTCATCTCTGGTGTAGTCTTCTCCACTGTGCGGCTCAAATAAATAATCTCCAGTCGCTAGCTCAAACGCCTGAAATTAAACAGTAGATAGCTCAAATTTTGATTTCTAAAGTAGCGTCTTATTTACCATGCAAGCCGTGCTCCATATATCCGCTGGTGTATCGTAGCTAGACCCCAATAATACTTCAAGGCAACGATATTGACGTGTTTGAATGTCCTCCGTAAAATGGTGATCCTACCATAAAATGAGAAAGAAGCATTGTAAACGATGAGTAATAAGCGTTTGAGAAAATTTTGAACCATAAACTTACAACCCAACACGCATTACCCAGATCCGCAATCTTAATGTCAATATCACAAGGTTCTTTTACCGGATCAGGCCGCTCGCCGTCCGGTCGCACAGGTTTGGAATCAGGGCATGATTCCGTTCGATGCAATGCAGGAGTACCCCTGTCTGAAAAACGTAATACACATTGACATTGATAAATAAAAAAATTAATAAATTCATTTGCACGTACCTCCCATTTGATCGACTGCGGATGTACTCTTGGAACTATGTAGCGAATCTTGCTGATCGGTAGAATGACCATTGACGGAAGGGCCAGCCTCCACGACCTCCGCTTCACGCATTTCAGCAAAACTTCTCCGATTTCCTGCAACTAATTACAGACAGAAAACCGATGACTTAAAAGATTAGCTCCTGTGAGACAGAGTATATAATTACTTACTATTTTGTGTCCCATTTCTAGCCTGCAGTCCATTTATAGAAGCATTCTCAGCGCCCTCTTTCTTGGCGGTGGGACTGGGAGGATATTCTGTGTTATTTTCCTCACATTCATCTCCTGACGCGTCAGGGCTTTCACTCAAGGCTTCTATAAAATTCCAAAGTTGTCATTTGTACAAAACATTAAAAAAATTCGAACGTCTTACTTTGATTCTTGTCAACTTGCGGTTCACTATCCTCTTCATTAAGCTGTTTTATTTGCTGCTCCAAAAGTTGAGCCTGTTTCTTCATTTTCTTCTTTATTTTTTTCTTTTTATTCTTAGACATTTTCTGGGATGTAGCTGACGGGGCTTGGAATTCACGAGGGGCAGTACTCACTGAGTTAAGTACAACCAGAATTTAAATAAAAGTTGAGGGAAAAATTCGGATTTGTATAATTTACCTGCTGAACCTGGTAACTTTACGCCCATCTTTTGCCACGTTGAAGCTTCGTTGGCTAATTGCTTAATATGAGCATCATCCACGCACATGAGTATATTTTCTGGCTTAATATCAGTGTGAATTATTCTACATTTCGCATGAAGATAATGTAAAGCCTCAAGAACCTAAACAAAGAAATGTACTCAGTAGATCACCAACCTCTTTAACAGCATTTTTTGTTTCTTACCTGACGAATAATTTTTTTAACGTTTTGAACCGGGATTCCTTGATAATTCGATCGGATAATCAACTTCAGTAAATTATTTCCGAGAACTTCAAAGACCATACAAATGTGAGTTCCATTCACCCCTGTAATCTTGAAATCATCTAGAAGCTGAACAGTCTTCTTGCCGTGCGGATCGGATTGATCCGTGTCACGTACCTGCGGTTAAGAATTAAATAAACTACGTGTTGCACCACATCAAATAGAAAGAATCCCGAGCCACTTACACATTTGAGTAGTTTAATTTCATCGAGAGCTGTATCAGTGTAGTGTGAAGCACTTTTCACGACTTTGAGAGCTACAAAGCGTTTGCCCATCCTAGTCAAGCATAGGTAGTTTTAGAGGTAGGAAATCGGAAAATTTTTACGATGCACTTACTGGAAGTCATAACAGAGCCAAACCGTAGAAAAATGCCCCCAGCCCAATTTCCGAACAACATGGTAGCGGCCATGGAATAAGTCACCTATTTTTACCGGGTGGTAGCCTCCTAAGTCACATCAAATGAAGCGATTAAGTACTGCTGTAATCCAGAAACCGGTCGTTTATGTTTTGATTTTGGCTGGGTTACCTTTGCAGTAATCTGCAGGATCTTCCTGTTCGTCATCATCCGAGCCTAGAATTTCTTCTTCCTCGTCAGTTCCTTCAGTCGTTGCAGACGAGGTCCTGGGGTCCGGTCTTTCAAAAACAAGCAAATCATGAATATTATTGAACATTCAAAGAATACGAGCAACAGAGTTTTAGGCGATGATCAACAGCCTCCTCCACAACGCAAAATTCCAAATCTCAAACTAAACTCTAGAGCGCACTTAACCTACTCATTATCCACATAATCCTCTTCATCAGTCTCTTCCGACTCCACCGGACTCCAATCAATTGAAACATTTGCAATCTCTTCATCCTCCAATTCTCGGAAGTGTGAGAACGACGCTTCTTCTGGGAACTGAAGCTTTTTGGCGACATTGGACTCGATTTGAAACATAAGTGGAACGTGGGTCCAATGAAGTTGATGCGAAATTGGTATCTGCTCGAACCCCGGTGGTGGTCGGCTCGCAGTCAGTATGCAACCGAGGTCGATGTCCTCGAGAAGTGAGAGCAAGCCTCGGTTCTCCATAAAAACATTATCTAACAATAAATATTAAAGGCAAAAGTTTAGGCAACCATTTCACAGTAACTGGAATTCCATTCAAACTGACGGATAAGCGGTAAAAAAGCCTACAACCGCAAATCAATTTTTTAATTCATAATATAATAATTAAAATTATTTCGCAAACAAGGGCGCCGTCGTATTCTACGGTAAATTATACCTTAGGCAGAGTCAATTGGAGTCAACTGCCAATTCAATCTAGAGGACGTCCAGCGTAAATGCTCGATTGAAGCCGACGATCTCCAAATCCGCTTTCGACGTCGTAAAATCTGCTCCAGCACAAATGAATTCTGCTCAACTACTCGGGTATTGTGGTTTTTTGCTCAACTATGAAGGTCAGTTCTTAAGTTCTGAGCAAAGAAAACTTGGTAAGAATTCGCAGGATGAATTTTTGCTGCAGTAGGTTCCGTAAGGCGACCAACGCGGATGGAGACCGTTGGCTTCAACCGAGCAGCAACAACGCCAGACGTTCTCTAAACTGAGTTGACAGTGAATACTACCTAACGTAAAATTCAGCGTAGGATACGATGGTATGGTGCCCCTGAAATTCCCGAGAAAAATAAATGTAAGGTTTTTAAACCGCGATTTGCGGTTGTAACCTTTTACAACAACACACCTAAGCTAATTTCCTTCACTGTCGCTTCTAATTCGGGCAACGCCAGTTCAGAAAGAAGATTTTCGTTTTCGGGAGTATCTGCTGAACCAGCAACAGCGGATTGTGTAAGTGGTGCTTCATCTGGCTCAAAGTCCGAATGAAGACTGTCAGGATCATACTGTTGTGAATTACCGCCGAGATCATCTTGGGTAACTGCTAACAGTATCGTTTTGTCTTCTTGATTTATGGAATTGAGACAGTCCAAGCTCCCATACTGCTCATTTGATTTCTTAATTACAGGCGTACCTATTCCACAACAGAAAAAATGTCAGGAAGCCCTTTGAAATAGGCCGAAAGTTGCAAATATAGTAGCTACCATCGCCGATTGCAGGTACACTATTTCCCACATCCGCAGAAAACCACGTATTACTTAAAGAAAGAGCTGCAGGTAGAGACTTCTTTTCTTCGGGAAGAGCAACAGTGATTGACATATTTTCTCCGGCGACATTATTATCAGATACTCTAGGGTCAATCTCAGAGAATTCTTCTGAAATGACGCTATGAGTAAGGTCGAGATTGTTTTTCCATTCTTCATAATCTTGGACACCAGCATGAGATACGGGTATTACCGAGAACGCATAATTTGGCAAAATCTCATCTTCTGTGTTATCGGAATCTGGGATCTGATTACTTGGATCGGCTTCAGCGGGTGTAACTCCTGATGACCTTGACGCAACAGTTGCAGAACCCATTCTTCCACTCAAAATTTCCTCGCTGTTCCTCGCTTCAAACAGAAGTTCGAAATTTGGCAAAATTTCTTTTTCGTACAGTTTCTAAAAAAATGAGCAATACAAATAATTTCGTCGGTCAGGATACGGAAAGCGGAGCTTACAATAGAAATAAAAATTTTCTTTTGCCGGACCATCTAAACTCTATCAAACTGAGGGAAGACTAACTACTGACAAAACTCAGAAGCTTTCTCAATCCTGACAGTAAAGTCTAAAGGAAAAGGAAGCTTGCTCAACTCTCTGGAAGTAGTGCTCCAAGGAAAATAAAGCTTATTAATTCTTTCTAAGGAATAATCGAATTAAATTAAAATGAACTTACTCCGAAATTGCTTTCTTCCTCTCCACAGCTCACTTCTTGTTCCCGATGAATTTCTTCGCCAGAAACCAATTCCTGCTTTTCCAAACTACCGTCGCAGACTATCTGAATTGTAGGATACTTAAGGCAATACACACTCAATGGCAACTCTGAATCAGAAGTATCAGAACAGAAGTCTTTGGAATCACCTGGAGTATCTTTTTCTAAAGCAGGTTCACCAGGACTACTGGAGACATTCGGATTCTTTAATGATGAGTCAACGTGTACAAATTCTGGCCATCCCTCGTGGTCGCAAGGGGTAACATAATCATGTTTCACAGCTTCAGGCGGATTTCCAGGTTTTCTCCGTTGGGAATTGCAAGGTTGCCAGAGAAATCGACAGCAATAGGTGACATAAACCTGGTATGACTTGATCAATCCGATTCTAACAGCTACAACTAACAGAAATACGAAGAACCATGAACCTAAGTGGATTATGACATCAGGACAGTCCTCACTAGAGAGAAAGTCATGGACATTGGAGAAAAGAGAAGAAATCTCCTCTCCAATTAAAATCACTGACTGGAGAAAGTCATCGCTGTCAAAGTCATTTTCTTCTGATTTATAAGCTGAGGAAACTGGAAACGGTGTCAAGGTGTTGACTGGGCAGATCCATGGCGTCTCAGCCGCCCTCGCCTCACGAAATAGATTCGAAGTCCTATGACACAAAAAACTTTCTGCTCTTTCTTCCTCCATCATTCCTAATTCAGATTTTAAAAATTTGTACGCTGAGAAAAAAGAACTAAGAATTAACTAAAGGCACTGGCTCAGAAAGAACTGAGATGACTTTCACTTGACTTGACAAATCATATCGACCAATTCTTCAACAAAACACGAAATAGTTCGCATGTCAAATCCTTTTTGACTAC
Organism: Brachystomella parvula; assembly: GCA_019776545.1. NCBI lineage: Eukaryota > Metazoa > Arthropoda > Collembola > Poduromorpha > Brachystomellidae > Brachystomella > Brachystomella parvula. Next base: position 3,058 of record JABASM010001262.1, on the reverse strand, counting down.
TAATAACGAGTAGGTCGTGAGAGAGTGAATGAATGTCTGAAAATGTCTCACAGACTATTTACGTCCAACGAGAATTGCGGAATAAAAGTAGTAAACCTTGGAGTAAAAAGAATCGGAGTTTCTTTCAACGAAGGAACGAGGAAAGATCAAGCTGTATGAAATCTTCGTATTTTAGCATTAAGCACAAGTCAAACGCTACTTTAAAAAGCAAGTGAAATTAAACTAATCGGGAAACTGGACTTTGAAAGTTTAGTAGAAAGGTCAAATTGTTGAAGTTATTAGAAGTAGAAGTAATATTAACTTATTATGCAAAATCTCATCAGCTTTAAGCGTCTTACGCTCATACACCTGACCCAGATAAGACTCTCAAACAGTACAGGAGGCAGAGTATAAAAAACTAGGACATCTGTATCCTAGATTCATTTGTACAAGAAGAAAAATTAAGTGCCAAAATCGGAACTCAGCTCAGTAAATGGAATTAGGCGGAAAGCAAGCATGTAATCAAAAAGGCCCCTATAGCATTCTGTCACAAAAGAATCCATTATTCGTTGTTCACGCAAAAATATTGATTTTGATCTCCATCATAAATCAAAGTTCCTGCAAAACCATCCATGCCGCGTCCCCATTCCAAGTTCCACGTTTTGCAACGAAGGTGAAGCATGAATGTGAAAATATGAACCAGTATAATGAAGTAGGGCAGGGATCAATTCAAATCCTAACAAACAAACTACCAATTAGTATTATCTGCAATACTCAAAAAAGTTCGTAGACAGAATCCAAGACTTCACTAGTTAATAGAAGAATATCAGCCTAGAAAACAGTAAAACAACTTGATAGGAAAAAATTGAAGAGTCGTAAGAACATTTTGTATACATAAAGCGTTGGTGTTTGCCTGACCTTAGCTAACAGCTACAACAGCAAAAAAAGCCGAACTAAGATATACCAAAGCTGAAGGAACTGACTTAACAAAATTAAAGGGACAATCAGCCCTCGCTCTACTAACCAGGACTCACGATCCGATAAATTTTTGCTCACAATTCTTTAAGATCATTCTCATATCTATCGCTAAAATTCGTTCGCTTGCACCGAACCGAGCTTGAACTGGACCCGATCGAGTGCTCAATTTTTGTCGCAATTCAAATGAAGCATAATATGTATTGAATATCAGCGAATAACTGGAAGCTGTTGATCATCGCGCGTTATCAGTCCACTACAAATAAAAAATACTGAGTCCTACCTGGTGTGATTTACATCTCGCCCACGCGGTGAACCTCTATCCTTGTTGTTTGCACTGCTTAATTTTTTCTGGTGTAAGGCCTTCCTGTTCTTCTTCTTAGCACGGATCGCCATCACTGAAAACAAAACAAAAAATATGAAATGAGTTAGTCTGTACTTCCTGATTTCCAGTTATAGAAAAGTGGTAGAAACTGTTCTCTCATGTGTTGTTGTGGATCAATCACGAACGGTCGCAAAGTCAAAATGTAAAATGTATGCGGAACGCCTTCTCCTGCATGAACTACACTTGTGTAGTACACAAATAGGGAACCCACAAATAGATGTAAGACATGGCTAAAGTAAAGTGACATGGCTTAACTCATGTATGAGGTTAACCTAATTCCAATGCATCTAAGTCCGTCTACCTCAGTCTCATAAATTAAATTAACTTACCCCTCCGATTCGGCAACAGCTTGTCCATTATCTTTCTCTGTCAAGCAAAGCTTTCAACTTGTTCGAGGAAGTTACAATGTACTTTACTTTGGCTTCCACGCTGAACTGTCACTCCTATTCTTTCCCGTTACGTCTAACTCTTCCTCTTCAGAATTTTCATCAAAAGTCGCCTGTCCCTGTATTTTAACTACAGAAATGTAATCCAACGTCTAGCCACTGGAACTGGATCCTGGATATGAAAACAGTGTCAATTTAATTATGTAATAAAAATTAGTAAATCCAAGATCAAAAAACAAACTGGGGTCGTTCGTTCCCCTGTTCTTCCTTCGCGCTGCTGCTTCAGTAGTATATGGGCATAGCCAGTAAAAACGAGTAAAAGCAGATAGTAAACAGATGAAGGAATTTTTGGAAGACGGTGGAGGCAAACTTAGCTGACGAGATCAAGGAATCTGCTGTTGGCAGTAGGCTCAGAGTTCCCCAAACGACTAGTCGACGGACTCAACGTTAATTAATGTGCTTGACTAGTCTTGGATGAAAATACTCTTCACTCACCGTGACTCAGCAACTGCTGAGTCACGGTGAGTCCTCATCCACCAGAATCGCTCAGTACATTAAGTACATTAACTGGACAACGACTAGTCGATCGATGAACTAGTCGTTTGGGGAACTCTGTGTAGGCTGCTGTAGGCATACGCATTCCCGACAGAGTTGAGCCCCAGAAAACCAAGAATCACGGCAAGGGGAAACTTCATCACCCCATTTTGGTCAAATCTGGTCAGTACCGATGAGATAGGGTACGGAGGGATCCTCTGCTGGCGAAAACAGAGGGAGTCGAACCCCTTGGAAACACACAGACGGTTCCAGCGAAATCCAGGTTTCGCTCGATGTTCCCAAAGTTATTTGCATGCCCCAAAAACAGTACTTTTAACATTGTTTTAAAGTCGACGGTTCCTTTTTCCTTACAAAAATATCTTACCTCAAAGTTCCTCCAAAATTGAAGGAAATTCTTTCTCGAAAACTGTTGACAAACATTTTCCCAATTAGGAGGGTTGGTGGAGGGGTACTTATGGTTCTTTACGTTGAAGTGGGCTACCCTTACGATCCTATAAGGACCCTATAAGGAATGCAATAATTCTAACCGCTGCCTCGTCACTTTTCAGAATCATTTTCGCAGAATGGCATGGGACAACAGCTCTGCCAAGTTTCGAGTTTTTATCTGCAGCCTTGATGAAATGACGGCGCAATTAAAGTTTCAACGACAACGAGCGAGGTGGTGTTTTGCCGCAGGTCCAGGTAGGTTGTCAGCTGGGCGTCTGTGTCCTGGAATTTTGAATGGACAAGCTGATTAGCACTAAAGAGGAAACGGTACGGGGTCGTGAGAGATTTTTCA
>JABASM010001261.1:0-15527 GCA_019776545.1 Brachystomella parvula | reverse complement strand
TCACCAGAGAATTTTAAAAAGGACGTCCCGAATAATCCCTCTCCCGAATATGTGATGGAGTGAGAAAGCCCACTCAAATTCACTTTCTCGCTGCGCTGCTCACAGGAGTGCATTTTTCCACCATAACAAATACCAGCGCCTCCTCACCTCCATCATCATCATCATCCTGTGAAATAAGGTTGGATTCTTAATGATGGCTATAGTTTACAATTAAAATCTCATTTGGGACTTTAAGATGCAGGGCTTTTTTTAGTTCGGTTTAAAAACCCTGTGGCCTCTAGAGCCAAATCGTTAGGCTGAATTAAAAAGCCCTGCTCTAAAAGCCCATATTCTCTGAAATAATCAGGAAACCTGGATTTCCCTAACACAGATTATGGGAGTAAACAATATTTTTATTAAAACACTTGGCTTCGGTGGTGGGGTTCAAATGGTATGGAGATTATAAAAAGTAAACAGAGATCTTGATCTCACACTCCTGAATTATGGAAACCATGAAGGCTGCCCGGGGTTTTCCTTTACAGTATTCTCGTCTGATTTCTGTTTCGATATCAGAAGTTGCTGAGTTGCTTATTTAGCATGATATATGCTTCTGGCTTTTCCTTTTAGGGTAAATACCATGATATTCCAATGCGGGTCCCTCTAGCTGTAACACACAAAAAATCAAGATCAGTAATTATAATGAAATTCAACTGAATGGGAAGATGCAGATTGAATCAAATTCTATCAAGAAATGTATTCAAGCCAAGTTAGCTTGCCAAGTTGACTCATGTAATTGTATTAGCCAACGTGGGGAGCCAACTTGGCTTGAACACATTTCTTGAGTGAATTTCAACCAGTCTGCATTTTACTTGTATTTGTTGATTATCTCACCCTTCATGCCTTGCCAGTGTGAATAAAACAAAAACATTTGTTTAGTATAGGTCATGGGTCATCTTTACAAGGCTGGAACGCTGGAAGGAATATCTCAAAAAAATAATCAAAGAATTGTATTGTAGATTACAGCAACTTTTACTAGACCGGCTGATTACTTACCATATCTTCGACATTGCACCATAGGATGAGATGAGAAGAACAATAGTAATAATTCGCTTAATTATCAGTGCAGAATTTTTAAGTGAGTTAGCGTTAACTGTTAATTGAATTAAGATATCACATTTTTTTCTCCGTTTTGAAACTTTGTGAGGCCGTCTGCGTGTCTGAGTCACAATTTGAATTATTTTCGTGCCGGTCTGCTCAACCAAAGTGAGACAGGTGAGGGGGGGGCTTATAGGAAGGATCAATAGCAATGCTGTCCACTATTGTCACAGACTCACTAAATTGCTCGGTTACCGTAATAATTAGTTTGTGAGCTTGAATTGCTTTAGAAATATATTTCACCTTCACATTTATTCATTTGCGCTTACAATTGACCCTAGATCACCTCACAGGAGTATATTCCTAACATCGCAAAAGACTTAATCGTAGAGAAGTTGGTGGGGGGGGCTTATAGTAAGGATCAATAGCAATGCTGTCTACTATTGTCACAGAATCACTAAATTGCTCGGTTACCGTAATTAATTAGCTTATGAGCTTGAATTACTTTAGAAATAAATTTCACCTTCACATTAACTCATTTCCGCTTTCAATTAGTATATTTCTAACATCGCAAAAGACTTCATCGTAGAGAAGTTGGAGCGAAACTCTTTACTACTTCACTCCATGTTTTTCCCGAATCAGTAACTTTGAACATGTTATTGACATAACTACTTTGATAAGTTTTGTTCACAAAATCCTTCGTCATTTTATACTTTGTTAAAAAAGCAGGATTTTTTCAGTATTAATATTTTAGTCAGGCAAAGGATGAGGGCTAATTTTGCCGGAGGAATTCTCCTCCGTTACATTTTTCTAAACTTATTCAGATAGCATCTCTGAAGCATACAAAGCAACTTCTTCAAATGAAATTATTCGAAATTCGCTTTCGCTTGACGTCTAGAGGTCACCAAGGGTCAGTCAGTTGACCTCACCGATCGGGTTAAGCGATTTGTCAATCGAAAGGAATTGGTGTCTTCATTCTAAAAATATACCATACTTGACCTTTTTGATGTACAACATGGCCAGAAGGGGTCGCAAACGTTCAACTCAACATTAAATTACCTCTGGCGGCCATGTTTTGCATTAAAAAGGTCAAGTGCGGTATATTTTTAGAATCAGGACATCAAGCCCTTTCGATTGACGTATCACTTGTTCCGATCTGTGAGGTCAACTGACTGACCTTTGGTGACCTCTTAAGGTCAAAGCAAAGCGAATTTCGAATAATTTATTTTAAAAAAGTTGTAGAATATGGTAAAGAGATGCTAACTAAAGATTTCCAGAAATATTTGACAGGGCAGGATTTCAACAGCAAAACTGACCGTTCTCTTTACGTAAGAAAATAATTCATTAAAATCGCTTAATCGACATTAATACTGGAATCCGAATTCCTGCTATTTTTTAGCAAAGTACAAAATTACTAAAGATTAATAAAATAAGATTGAAAGTATAGATTTGGGAAAAGCGTGGAGTGCATCAGAAGAGAGTTTCACTTCAACTTCTCTACAATAAAGTATTTTGCGAGGAGGGTGGCAAGATGTACCTGCCAGGTGACCTAAGGTCAATAGTAGGCACAGATGAGTTAATGTGAGGCTGAAATTAATTTGGAAGCTATTCAAGCCTTTGAATTTATGAAATCTGATAACTGATCGATTTTAGTGAGTTAGTGACAATAGTGGACAGCTTGCTATAAGCCCCCCCTTCACTTCACCCGCCTCACATCGGTTGAGCGAATCGGCATTGTTTAGAACTCAGGAGGATTTTTTAGATTTCAGATTTTTAGAATGTCCATAATCTAGGCTTGGGAAATCTAGGTTTCCTGACTGTTTTAGAGAATTATAATTAAAAATAAACTAGTCATCATATTTAAAAACCCAACGTTATTTCACGGGGTGATGATGATGATAAAGGTGAGGAGGGAGGCACCGGTTGGTTTTTGTTGTTTGGAGGAAAAATGCACTGAGCAGCAAGAAAGTGAGTTTGAGTGGGATTTCTCACTCCATCACATATTCGGGAGAGGGATTATTCGGGACGTCCTTTTTAAAATTCTCTGGTAAGAAAAAAACGATCTGAACGAGCCGAGGAAGAAAGGGTTTGCTCTTAGGTTCTCAAACCTTTCTATTTTATCTCATAAAATTAAGGAGAAAGTAAATGTGAAAAGTAAATTGGAAAAAATGGAGAATGAAGAAGACATTCTTTATTTTAAGTTGTTTTCTTTAACGAAGCCTTCACTTTTGGATTTTCAATTAAAAAATAATTGGAAGTTTGCAAAAGCCTTGCGGGATTTAGAGCAAAATATGAAATTTAAGTTCAGGTCTAGCCAAAAAAAAATATCCGGAAAAAATCTACTATACCCTGTATTATTTCTGAATGTCTGGAATTAGCGCGTATGTTTGAAAAATATTTAAAAAACGGTCCCCCCGATTATTATCTCCAAAGCAGAAATCTACATTGCTTCAAAATTTCTTATTCAAAATTTTAAATTCAAATTCTAATTAAAAATTTTGATCTTATGTCTAAAACCTAATAACCTAACAACCTAAAAACCTAAAACTCTTTGTGTATAAAGCAGATTTTTTGGTTTGGAGATTTCGGATTTGGACATAATTGGCGGACATCAAAAAAACACTGCTTTAAAAAATCAATTTAAATATTGAAGTCAAGTGACATTAAAAAACTAACTGCTAAAAACAAATGAAAAAAAGAAAAATTTACTTGAAAACCGGTGCTCAGATTTTTAAAACCTTTGACTAAATGGCAAAATTTAAAGAAATCCTTTCGATCCGTATTTTTTTCTTCCAGAAATGAAAATCAGAGTAAAGTGGACGTGATTTCCGGTTACCCAAGGATAACCGGATTCTTGAGGGCAGCCGGGAAGAAAGCGACTCTTCCTTTCACAAGCTTTTAATTGAACTACTCTTTCCTTTTTTTCTTGCTCTTTTCTTTCGAAGAAAACTGAGAAAGCGCTGAGAAAGAATAAAATTAATTAGACCTCCACTTAATTTTCTAACTAACTTAATTTACTTTTTAAATTAAGAAGAACTGAAGAAAAAGTTTTAATTAAATTTACCCATTTCCTAAATGTATATCCTTATCCTGAGAATATTGAAAAAAAAATTAGAAGTGAAGAACGCAAGCACTCAGAATTGGAACTGAAACCTTTGATACTTCACTCGGGGCAAAAATATCCATTTACTACTAAATTTTTATAAAAAAATCTGAAGGGGGTACCCAGTTCACACAGGTAGAAAAAAGAAGGAAGTATAGAAAAATTATGTGATTGTATTTATGCAATTTTTTATGAAGGGACTTAAGGCCTCTACAATTGTATCCAGAAGGGGAGATAGAAAAAATTGAGAGGAGATCAAGGGTACCCATACCCTTTAGCCAAAGTTTTTTATCACCATCAATTTTTCATACGATCTTCCGTTTGATTTTTTTTTAAATTTTTTTTTGATAGATTAAACCGATGCAGCTGCTTCTTTTTGCAAAAAAACATCATCCTCGTTTATCTTCTAGCGCTTCTCATATGATTTTTACTTTGCAGAAGCATTTCCTGCGCTTTGGATCCGAAAATTATCATTTGTAAATAGCAAGTTACTTTTTCGAGGATTTTGGAATAATATACTGTTGGGTTTTTCAATAGCAATCAAAATTAACGTATAATCCCAAAAGGTGAAAATTCGGGAGAAGGGAAAACTTTATTTTCCCCAGATATTTCTGCATTGTAGATCGTTCCCATTATCTACTATGATCATCCCGGGTAAAGAAATAGAAGAGATGGCCTTTTGTGAAATGGAGTATTGGGTCTCCTCTTTTTTTCACACGGATTTCCAATGGATTTTTTAAGGTCCCATTTCCCTCTCTCTGGGAATTTTACTTTTTCTGAATCTATTCCCACATAACACTATTATTCCCTTCAAATTCAAATTAGAAATCGATCCGTTCTCGATCCATTCCTAAACCCCCCCCCACCATCCTTCTCATCTCCTCGTTCTCCGCAACGAAAAGTAAATATGAAGTCTTTTAAGGAGATGATTGAACGAATTTCAATACCTCCGCTTCTTTCCTGGGATTAATAGAATTCTAACTCAAATTCTGTAAAACGATTTTCATGTACAAAAAGTCTTGACACTTTTTTACTGGGACGTAGGTTTTTACTTTTACTTCTAGCAAGAACTAACTTAAAATATTTAAAACGCAGCTTAAAGCTGTTTAATTCTAATCTATAGAATCACTAAATTTTCCTCCGCTTAAAAAAAATTAACTTTTTGAGTTTTCTAAATTCGGGTTCTGTATTTTAGGACGTATAAAGTACTATACGTAAAGACCGACGGGTCGAAAGCTTATTTTGTACACGACCCCTTCGGCCAATGAACGCTCAAGAAAAAGTTCAGACTGTAAAATTCGTTGAGTCTTCATAAGCAGCTAAAAAATATTTACTAACGGGGGATGAATATAAAAAGTAATCGAATAAACTGTAAATCGGCGTAAATTCCTTGTTTTCTTTTTCGCTTTTAAGGGAAACATCGTATTCTCAAACTTTACATTATGCAGGGCTTACATTTAATTCAGTTCAGGGGGTACAGTAACGATTGAAGCCGGCGGCCTCCTTGTCAACTTTGAACGCGCAATGAGTAAAATCTGCCGGAAAAGACATTCCGCCTGCTTTCCAACTCTGGAGTTCCCTGCCGGAAATTTCCTTCAGAATCCTGGACAAAATTCGGACAAGCGTTCTGCAGGAAAAAGTCTGCTTCTCACTCAAAACAATTATTTCTCACTATGCAAAATTCCTCTACAGAATTTTTTTTTTGCAGAAAGAAAGTTTGACATCTAATTCCAAGAATTCTCTGCAGAATCTTCTATCCAAATTTTCTTCAGAGCATTTCTGATCGGGTTGTGATTCGCAACTGCAGAGCTAAATTCTTCAGCCTTAAAAATCAAAACTTGAGAGCATACCACAGGAGTTAAAGAAATTAAAATGCCTGAAAGGCGCAGTATGAATTTCTCCTTCCAGTAGATTGCACTTAAAAGGCGTCCAAAGTGGATTTGAAGACCGTTGATTTCAAAATAGCTACGCTGAACACTTTCTAAGCTGAATTGACGGTGAGCTCTACCCAACATCAAATTTGACGTACAATACCATTCTATGCTTGAATTCTGCAGAATAAATTAAAAAAATGCATTTGAACGGAGATTTACGGTTGTAGCTTTTTATATTGATCACCCGTTAAAGTACTGTAATAAGCATTTTTATCAAAATTGCTTAAATCAAATGGAAATTTTAATAGGATTGATAGCAGACATGTTTTTCCTCTCCATTCCTGAATCCTGATGATGAAGGGGAGGGTTTAGAGTCCCCTTCATTTTCTTCTTTTGTTCTAATGAGATTAGATGCTTTTTGATTCTCATTGCGCAGGAGAGAGAGGCGCCGGGTCTGATTAGTCTCAACCTCCGCTCTCTCTTTCTCCCCGTCCACTTTCTCTCGTGGCCTATGATTCAAAGTGAGCTCCCTATTTTCTCTTCTTCTCTTTAAGTGGAAGGAGAAAGCTCCTCGTCGGACAATAATTTAAAGTTATTGCCTCTGATCACTTACAACGGAGAACAAAAAGAGGGGAGATGGAAAGGAGGATGAGAGAAGGAAATTAAAGAACAAAATGCCCAGGACACTCTTCCCATTTTAAATTACACTCCGAGGACACCCCCCCCCCCCCCCCCCCCCCCCCCCCCCCCCCCCACAAACAAAAAAAAANCCCCCCCCCCCCCCTCTCCTTCTATTTTACTCTTACAAGAAGCTAGAGACCTTTTGGGTAGGATGCCAAAAAATGCATCCTTAGAATTGAAGCATCAAAAGTTCACGGCTTCCCAAATTCAATGAGCAGACTTCGAGTAGTATAAGTGCCTCAAAAACAAAAATGTAAAAAATTTAAAAGTAAAAAATAATTCAAAAGTTAAATACTGAATTCTTTGTAAGTTCTATTGATAAGATGACGTTTGATTCTGACTTTAGAGGAGAGAAAGTGAGTGAGACTTGACACTTTTTCCTTCTTTCCAATTTCCTATTGTTTATTTCTTCGGCAGTGAAAGTGATAGGGAACACCGAACACCCTCCGCTCTCACTCACTGATAACAGGAGAAAAGTCTCTGTCACTCTTCCTTCAAATTTCTCACCCTTTCCCTTCAATATCCTTACGTTTAACAAGTTTTGCCTCCGGACAGAGTTTCAACTCCCAAAAATTTTGAGGGCGACATGCCAGAGAGAAAGGAACTGCGTCCCATTTCATCATTACATGCATGCAACACAGCTCTCGATTACGGAATTAAAAAAAAGACTTGTCTTCCAAAAAAAATTTTTTTCATCCATTATCTGTTAACCTTAATTTAAAAATCTGAAACGATCAATGAATTATTTTAAATCATTAAATTTTGAACGGATTGGTATGACTCTGCCCCCCTGAACATAAACAGAAACATTTGAGTGGTGTTTGCAGCTTAGGGAGTGCGGACGGAAATATTTTTTGGTTTAAGCCCAAATCCCCGAATACCGATTCGCCGAATTGAAAATTTGTTTCAATTCGCTGGAAGTCAGATTTTAGGATTCCTCATCCGCCGAGTCTTCACGTAATTTTATTCTTGAATGTGTCTCATCCCTGCCATAGGGATAAGGAAGGTACCTTAAGAAGAAATCAATGTTTTTCATTAAGATAGGGTTAGCATAATGCTTGTGATGTTGTCGTACCTGGTGCAAAGTCAAGTTCCCAGAAAATTGCATATTGCTCAATAGCGCGCCGAAGGTGGTGCACACTTAGCGTCCAGATTCGCTCGTCCCCCATCTGAGGAAAATGGGAACCAAATGACGGCCGTAAATCACAATATTTCTATAACCTTTTAATAGCCTGTAACTCAGGAACTTGAAAAGCTGGGGTGACAAGCGACATTAAAAAAACTGGCTGCCACCTCCAAAAGCATGTTTCGGCGAATCGGTTTGATGCGTTCCACAAGTAATGTCACGCTAAGCTTTTTTTGAACCACCTCACCCTATGTCATACCGTTGCACATTTTGCCAGACAAAAGTTAACAAATTGCCGTAAACACGAAATCAAACTTCACCGAATGGCCTTTCCCCCTCAGTCTGAAGATTATGCTTAGCAATAGCCGTATATTTTGGGCCTTTACATTTTTTTGCTGCATTGCCATCTGCCTAATTTTTTCTATTTGCTCATTTTCGCTTGCATCAATTCTTAAAACACTACATTGGCGTGATATCACAATTGACTCGAAAGAGGCCAGGGACTCCATCCTGTCATTAGGTGCCATAAATTTTGAAAAACGCCCCTTCCCTCGTAAAACAAATGTTACATCATTTATAGAAGGCCACTTATCTGCCAATCGGGAAAACTTGGCAAAAGAGCGATTCGGCGATTCGGGTCCTAGTGATTCGAGTAATTCGGATATTTTTAGTGTGAGATTTGTATTTGGTTGGTTGAAGGGCTCAGGCCCAAGGGGCCTCTGGCTGAATCCCTTATTTTCTAATTTCAGTAATAGATGTCGTCTGACTTTGTCCCATATGGTGGTGAAGATGAGAATTATGAAAGAGGTCGTTGAGAAAGTAATTTCCTGAGTCCGGGTGCGGAATAAAAGTGCTGAGGGGCTTCTCTCTTAGTGAATCTCACTTTAATTTAAAGTTGTCACTCGTCAAGCTACTGCCACTAGACGAGTGACTGAAAATGAGCCCTGGCGTTTTAATCCATTACCCATCTCAGAAAAGTGGGATTCCGTTTAAATTAATAATGTAACGAGTTTTCGCCAGTCGAAAATCATCCAACCCTCAACATACCAAAAACCCTAATGGACTCTTATAATAAACCAGATGAGGAGTCAGGGAAGGAAAAATAATGACGACTCACACTCTATGTATAAAATTTTGATGCAAGAAAGGAGAATTTTCAAATTCCCATTTTATATCCCAGCAAACCCATACTCAAAGCAAAGCAATTTTCCTTATGAGGATCAAAAATACTAATGAATTTTCTTTTAAAAAAAAGAATTAAAATTTAAATACCTGCTGACAATTTAAAAAAAGATAAAAGATTTATATAGAAAAATGTGAAAAAGAAGTATGAGGAGAAAGCAGTGATTCCAAAGAGCAAATTTCTCCTTTTCTTTTTCTGCTTTTAATTCGCTCGAGTGAAGGTAGAGTGAGCCCGGGTTCCAAAACTTGAATCTTGCCTTCATTTTTCTGCAGCAAGAAAAAACAGAAAAGTGAAAGCAGGGTAGCTGGGATTTTGTCCGGTGAAAAAAATAATCTTAAAAATTAGCTTGAAATTCTTGAGCTGCTTTCTCAAGCGTTTCAAATTTCTACAAGAATTTCCTGCTAAATTTTCAGTTTAGCAGATTAAAAAAAAATACAGGGTGTTTAAAGTTAATTTCCTCAGTCAAAGCTTTTCACTTTTTTGAAATTCACTTAATCGATATTTCAAGAGAATTTTTTAAACAATTTAACTTCAATTAATTTAGCTCGAACCCTAGCGTATCGATTGCTCAAGTCGTCCTGCAAAAAAAGTAAATCAAACATATCGGTTTTTTGAAATTTAAAAAAGTGAAAAACTTTCACTGAGGAAATTAACTTTAAACACCCTATACGAATGCATTGTAAACTTTCTGTCCTGCAGAAGCGAAACTTTATTTAAATTTTAGGCCGAATTTTTTTGATTTCCCTCTTTCTGCCTCATTGATTTTGGTTATAGAAAAAAAGAAGAAAAGAATCTTTGAATTTGATCTGTCCCTCCTAATTACCCTGTATTTGCAAAGATGCCAAATTCCTTCCAGTTGAAGTGAGTGAAATTAGGAAGGAAGATAAGAAAAAAGGAAGTTAATCTGAAGAGACGTACTCTCATTCAGTGTTCAAATGAATTCGTGGCTCGAATTCCAAAATCCTCTTATCTCCTACTTGAAATCTCCATTACATAAGACTGAAGAAGAGTTAATGAGACGACAGGATGAAGAGGAGCTCCTATTTGAAATTCATGGAGCTCTCCTCCTCCTCTTGTTTTACATTTATTATAACTTCCGCTTCTTCCAGGACCAGGAAGAGAAGCAAAGGGGTTAATGTACATACTAATTAGCTCCTAACTTGGACTTTGATTTCTGTATGGCCTTACTCCAGGATCAATTCGTATTCCCCGCTTTCTCTGAACCCGAGTCCCTTCGTTTCCTGGATTTAATGAGAAGAGAAATCTAATCAACTTTGTTTCATTTCCACACTCCCTTCTCCTCCTCATGAAATTAATGTAGGTAATAATGGGAGTTCATGAGAAGACATTAATTATCATCGGCCCACTCAACCAGAAGAAAAATAATTAAGCCTATACACTTATACACTCTAATCGATTTCTCAGGGAAGGCAATCAAATCCCACCATTCGAGACAGGGGCTCAGAGCAGCGTCACCGGCGACCCCTTCTGAAAATAATTAAAGTCGCCTTTGCTTGTTCCAAATATTTAATTGTATTTTTTTAGAAGTTTTTTTCTTGTTGAATAGGTTCTCCAGATTCAAAAGCGATGTGTTCCTTTGGAGGGAGTCGGCGAGGACAGTTGGACATTTGGGGTAGCGTTCCTGGTGCAGTGGTTTGGGGCTGAGGAGAACAATTGGACATTTGGAGTTCCCTTATTTCTGGTCCAATGTTCGAGAAGTCAAAGGATAGGATGTCCATTCTCCTTCCAACGACCTCTGCATTTTTAACACCTTCTAAAGGCCTCCATACGAGTGGGTCAGAAGGCCCGGGAAGAATATGCCACGGTCCTGAGACTCGGACGAAAGGCTCGGATCGCTTTTGTGAGGTGAGGAGCAGAATGGAATTGTGGAGGATTTCCAGGTCGCGGTAGACGTGATGCTCTTTGTTGTAGCCTTCGGAAACAAAGACGCTCACCCTCCTGAAATACGAGAATTATTTCCATGTTTTTTAAATCTAGTCCAAGTCGAGTCAGAAGAAACTTACCGGTTAGCAAGGACGATGATTGCATGGACAGTTGGTTCAAATCCATCGACTCTCATCGAGTACTGTAAAAATAAAGAAAAATTAAAATTCGTACCGTCGAATGGGGTGAAGACGGATAGGCGTGGTGACGACGGACGTTGACACTTAAAAAGACACACCAAATATTTTTCTTAAAAAATTAATACACTTTTCAGCTTTTGAAGGGCGATCGCTTTCCTGAACATGTATTTTGCTACTAGTTTCTGGAGAAAAAAATTTTCAGGAAATGGCCTTCTAAGTCTGAAAATATGCCCTTGAAGCAAACTTTCGTGATTTGCAGGTTCTGAAACGAACTCCGGTTATTACAAAAATGTATTCTTGGAATTTTCCCATGTCTGCCCTTCAGACGTCCTGTGTTCGACGGCGTAACGCACGCCAAGCGAAAGGTACGGCATAAAGTTACGGGTTTTTGCCACGAGAAGCCGTAACTCAGATTATTACGCGCGTGCATGGCTTTTCGAATCAAAAAAGCTTATGGGGGGATCATCGTTCGAAGGCGCAACGAGCGCCAGGAGTATGGTGCGCGGTTCGGTTTTTTTTGGTACGCTTCGAAATTTACGAAAAGCGTAATAGCGTGGTACGTTTACTGCTTTTCATAAAGAAAAGGCCCTCGGTGAGCCTGCGCCTTTTCCTTGAAAGAAGGCGCTTGCGACCCTACCATACGCCGGGTACAGGCTACTGAGAAGCTTTTAATGGGACAGCTTAATGGGCTTACATTGTATCCCTTCTCCTGCTTGGCGATCCAGGTGTACATCACGCTCATCGTCCCATTGCTCTCATTCTTGTTGAACCCAATGACCCCGAATACATCTTCCCAAGGATGGTCGGCCGACTGGCGGATTCTGAGAAAACTGTAATTCTCCTGGAGCTTTCCTTTCGGCTTATTTCCAATTTCGGAAATTAGTACTTTGTCAATTTCGCTTAGCGGCATTGCAGCCGTACTTTTCAATTGAATCAATCTAAAATTAAAAAAAAGAGATTTTAAGTCCTTTAAGCTTGACCTGTTAAATTAAAATTTCTTTTTCCTACCCGCTTCCTCCATTGTCTTGGACATCGGTAGGGAAAAGCTCTCCGTCCAATATTTCTTGGCTTCCGGGTATCCAAAATTCGAAGGCTGTAGATGACATGGTGCGAATCGGCTCAGAATTCACACTAGAAGAGAGGAGGGAGTAAGCGGCGATGAAGAGGAAAATACATGTCTGCTCCATTGTAGTGACGGAATTCAATTAATTCAGTTCGATTGTTGAGCAGAGAAACTTATAAGAGTAAAGGCTGGAAAAAATCTAAATATAAATTACTTCAGAGTCGTCATAACCTAGGAGTCACCCTTCATTAGCATAAGTTCAATGTCAAATCTACCTGAGTTTATTACGTAAGAAACCTCACATGGAGTTTTTAGGACTTTTTTCAATACCGTAATTCCCAATCTATTAGCCGCGGCTTGCGGGATTTTCCCATTCTGACCCTGCTTCTTATACCAGAATGCTTTTTGTAGGATAGCAGGAAAAAATTTTTGAACAAAGCAAATTAAATGATTTTCTGTTAACCTCTAAAGCTCTTTATCAAAATTATTATAAGAGTTGATTAACCATTTTTCAAATCGATCACTGTTGCAAACCAAAATCCTAGTTCTTGTAGGATTTTCGGCGTTGCTCAAGTGCGCTTTTCTACTTTGCTTTTTATGGACCGAAATTACCATCCCCTATCAACAGTTAGCGATCAATCTGGAGGACCAATTTCTTTTCAAGTGAAGGGTAACAATGTACATTACATTGATTTAAGTGAAACGCTTCTCTACGTACGCTGTAAAATCACAAAAGCTGACGGAACGAACATAGAAACTAGGGTCAAAAAGAAGCATCCTGTTAATAACCTCCTACATTTCCTGTTTCATCAATGCACTGTACATCTAAACGAAACAAAAATTGCACCGACAACTACACTTTACGCTTATCGAGCTTACATGGAGACTGTACTAGCACATGGAGGCGACTACAAAGGTTTTAAAGTTATGGCAGCATTCTACACAAAAGATTCGGTTGGAGGAATCGATGATCCTGGACATGTACGTCGTCAGGAGCTAACGATTCCCGGTCATATTGAGATGATTGGTCGTTCTCATGTTGACATTTTTGACCAAACCCGCTACTTGAATTCCTGGAATCGATACGCGTGTCATATTCCACCGAAACGCAACAGAGTTCATAATGTCTGCTTAATCGTTATCTCCGCAGCCAGACTACAAAGTCACAATTGAAGAAGCAAAACTACTCGTTGAAAAACATACTCTACATACTTACCATACTTTGATACATCGTTCATTTTGTAATCGTCTAGCGGATTGACCACCTCCACCTGATTAACATTATTTAGATAAACCGAAAGATTAAATAAAGGTTCCTTTAATTTGGTTGTTTTTAGGCTGATTTAAATGAAGTTCACACTGTATAATTCAAAGAAAAGACAGACGGAAATAATAAAAGGTTTCATCCTAGGGAACTTCCCTCATATAAAAATTCATGCGAACTCTTCCGCATACTATTCTCTTTACCTGAACTCTTTTTCATCCATGCAAGAACTTGGAAATGATATTGAGTACTAAATCACATTAGATCCCTTATTTTCACCAATTCGAAAGTTATTAATTAGTGAAACGTGGTTCATTGATTTCTCAAATGGGAGAAAGGAAAATATTCCATTTAAAAGAATCTGGAGTAGAATGGCATTTTCGTGTCATAAAGAAAAACGTACGGTCTGCTTAAGATCAAAATAATCAACGCTACTATGAATGAACTGTTAAAATTATATTAAATTTATAATTATTAGGCGAGCATGCTATGACTGTTTTTTCTTTAATTAGCATTAACAAGAGTTTTTAAATATAGCTAGCGACGAATTTGTTTTACAGGTTTCCAAACTGAAAAGTGAATTCTGAACCTTTCATGAAGATATAGGTAATTTTAATCATGTTGATTTTCGTTTACTTTACTACAGCTTCGAAATCGTAACCCAATACTTTCATATACGAATGGCTTCCGCGGTCCAGAAAAAAACATATTAACTCAGTTAATTTGCAGCTGCGAAGATACAAATGCGACTGCACGGCTGCATTTAAAATAAACTGTAAGCTTCTCCGTCACAAACGCCTCAACTGTAAAATAATTTAGACTCCTCTTACTTTTCTTGCATTTAATAACAAAATGTTACTTTATACAGAAGGCTTGCTACTTTTATGGCACTGATACGTACTTGTAGGAGTATATGAGATAAGATTACAACCCTGTGTTTTTATTTTTTGGTGACACAGAATCGGAGCAGGGCTGTTAAGTTTTACGCCGAATAGTTAGGCGGAATGCATTTGCACGCGTAGTAAAACTTACCAATAATTAGAAGGCAAAGGAAGAAAAAAAATTCTCGCAGGTGTCGCAAATGAATCTTTTCTTCTGCAGATGTACGCGATCGTAGTGAATCTTCAAGTAAGTTTGTTTCGAGAAAGAAAGTGAGCACCTTTTGCACTTAAAAGCACCAACGAGACCATGATTGTTGATTTGGTGGGTTAGGAGGTCGGCTTTGGAGTGAAAAGACTTGTGACAGTCACGGCAACCAAAGTTGGCCTTCTTCCCCTGAAAGAAAAAAGAAAAGGTAAGCCAGACGAATATGAATTTTTAGTAATGAATGAAAATAAATAGAAGATAGAGGGCTTACTTTGAGAGTTTTGCTACATTCATTCTTCTCGCGGTTGCATGAGGTTGGTGGGGCCTTCGCCTGTATTGGTGGCAACCACGGGAGCGTGATCGTGAAGTTCGTGATGAGCAGCCCAGAAACGGCACCGACGGATTCAGCCGTACGAGAATTACTATCATCTGAAAATACGGTGCTCGCATTGGAGTTCGCTTCCGCAATGGAGACAGGACTATCTTCGGTATTCGTAATGGGCACAAACTTCTCGCTTACACAGGAACCCGGACTCGCTCTCTTTTCACTTGAGGCGTTGAGATTCAAAGAGGAAATCAGACCCGGCTTGTTCTCCGTGCTTAACTTCGTCAGTTTAGCCTCAAATGCTGCTGGTGAATTACTGTCATCTGAAAATGTTGTGCTCGCATTCGAATTCTCGTTCGCATTGGAAATAGAGATGTTTTTGGATTTCCTAATGCCTACCGACTTTTTGCTTTCATTTGAAACAGTGCTTCCGTCTTCTTTAGTCTCCCTATTAAAAAAAAAAACCTGTCAACAATACTACCAAACTAATTATGGATTTCCTTGCTCACTTGTCCATTTGAGGGGTGTTTCTTGCCATCTCTTCCCCTCGTCAACCGACAGCTACTGCTGCTATTGCTACCTTTATCAGCCTTATCTTTCCTCCAACATAGAAACATAGTTGGACTTCGGTCCTTCGCTGTGGTACTGCAACAAAATACAGATC
>JABASM010001260.1:0-15533 GCA_019776545.1 Brachystomella parvula | reverse complement strand
CTTCATTAATCGCTTAGATACTTAATAGTGAACAACTAGGGACCCTAAGGAACTCTCATACCAAAAATCAAGTCAATCTGACCAACTGTTGCTGAGATAATCGTACTCGGACGGACGTCCGGACGGCCGGACGGCCGGACGGACGGACGGACGGACATTGCATTCGCATGAATAGCGCTCGCGCTATTAATAAGGAAGTTACGTTGACATGTGTAACACTCCATATTTTTTTTATTTTTTAAAGAATATTTTTTAAACGCAAAGCTTGGCGTGAAATTTATGAAATTTAATTTAACTTACATATAATAATTTTCCGAGCGTCCCACCTCGTACACACTCCCCATTAGCAGCCTTGGAAATGTTAAAAGCGCCAAATAGATTTAAACCTGCTGGAGAATAGATGGGATTCGAGGGTTTGCTGCTCCTACAGATCAAGTCAATTCTAGCTGCACATTTCAAACGGACACGCCATTTGGCGCGTAGAAAATCTGCGCTGCAGCATAGACTTACTACAGCGCCAAATGACATTCGTTTGAAATCTGCAGTTAGAATTGACTTGATCTGTATGTGAAGCAGGGCCAGTTTTCCACTAGGGCCAGAAGCAGAAAGCAGGCGCTCTTATTTTCGGCGGCAGAAAGAATTTGCGGAAAAAATAAAGACGCAATTTTTTTCTACTGCAGTAAAAAGCAAGCCACAAAATTTTCGGTTGGAACAAGCAGAAGACCAGGAGGCAGAAAAAAAAGCGTCTGCTTTCTGTTTCTGCTACCAGGGGAAAATCGGCTTTTAATATAAGAAAGGGGAGTACTACTCGAAAAAAACTCTTCTTTGAGTAAAGGGCAAGCAGAGGAAGATGGCTGAATCTTTGAATCGCGAATAGTACTAGTAGTCTAAATTACAGAAAAACATTACGAAATTGACCTCACGATGAAGTTGATCCTCTACCTGAAGAAGTCGGACATAAATACTGAAGTCGGAATACTAACTGGACACCTGCCATAGCCAAAATAAACCAAAGCTTTAATGTTTAATCATACTTGCAAAAGGTCTACCGTTGGAGAAGATGTAAATCTGAGGGGTTAAAGAAATCCTTATACTTCAAACTTTAAGAAATCATATTTGTATTTATTTGAATCTCTGTAGTTAAAACCTTGCATCTGATGGTACAGCCGTCGCAACGCTTTTAGGAAGAAAGTAGTGACCATTCCTTTCTTGATGTATGTTCTTTACAGTGTGTTTTTCCCCGACTCAGACAGGCAGTTAGTCACTAAGCTCAAAAATTATCTCCACCACTGCCTCTTTTTTTTAGTTCCCAGGAAGAACTATTACATCCTGCGAAGGAGTGGGACCAGTATCTGAAATCAAAAATCGAAGGTATACAAATTATTACAGAAAAACTTATGTTTCCCGACCCATATCATAATCGTTGCTGCGGAGGATCTGCGTGTTCGCAAAAGCGTGGACTGCGACAATGAGGTGATGTTTCCCGAGTTTAAGAAACCGCTTTCTGGTTTCAATGAAAGAACACTTTAACGCTCTCCTCTTTTAACTTTTGCCGGATTATCAGATTTTTCTGGTTTTTAGGCTCTAACAAACACTTGGTATTGTTTAACGGCCCGTTAAAAATTGTAGACGCATCTCTTTCTCACTCAGTAAGTCATCTCAAGTTTGGAATTCGTGAACAAAGGCTGCTATATTGTAGCGGCCTCAACCCTTCCATGTCCCTTACCTGGAGAGGTCAGGACACGCAAGGAACTCCAAATGATTCCAGCGACAGAAATACTGACGACTGAAATAAACTCAATGTGTTTTTTTATTCAAATGGCTCATTATCTGACTCTCCGTCAGAAACATCTAGCCTAATACAAAAGATATAATACAGAGCGGATAAAACAGTACAAAACGGGGACGCATGGACACTCTGATTTTCATACCCCATCCCATCAAATATATGCGGGGATGTATTTGTTTTATATGCTGGCAATTTGACGCGTTTGATCGTTTATGCTGAGTTAAGCGGGTGTAGCTATTGAAGTGTAGGGTGTCCCCGTTTCGCACTGTTTTATCCACTCTGTATGTACACATATAAATATTATCTGACGTGAGGTGATCTGAGGTGTACAGGATGGCTGACAGGCTGTCAGCCATCCTGTACACCTCTTATTTCAGGGAAACCTCGTCTATAGATTTTGTGAGCCCATTTTTGCTTTATTTCTCCGAAACGAACAAACTTTTCGGAGAAATTCTTTTCGTGGAAGATGCAGTGGAACATTGTGGTTCTACTGTATATATAGCAGCCTTCTTTGACAAAACCGATTTTCGTGATAGCTTCCAAAAAAACCTCTCGTCTATGGTTTTTTGCGGGGAGGAAGAACATGAGCTTGAACAGTTTACACATCTTTTATCAAGTTTTATTCATGGGTCGATAGTTGTGCTAAACATTGTATTATGAACACAACGGAGTCCCGAGCAAAACGGGTTTGAACATATACATATAAGCCCCGGACATAACAGGCCAAACATAAAGAACGGACAATGAACTCGAGAAGACTGTTTCTGGAAGCTTACCTTTTCTAAGTAGCTCAAGTATCAAGCTTGTTATTTCTTTCTGAGCTCCCGGGTCAACCATCCAGGTAAAATGGTCCACCCCACTAAGTTTCTTAACCACAAGGGACGTTCCCGACGGCAGAAACTTATCTATTCCGTTGTACTCCATCTTGTGGGTGTAGTAGTCATGAAGTTTATTGAGAATGATTCTTTCGTCATTGTTAGCCAGGTGAGTATCTTCCTCTTCTCCTTTGTTGTAGGCAACTCCGGGTTTGTACAGAAAAAATTTAGTTGAACGTAGATCCGGTGACACTGGCGGATTATAAAAGTAGTTTGCAGCCATGTGGAAACTGTCTTTCGGGTCGTTTCCCGAGGGAACTAGTGCATCTCTGTATCCAAAAAAAGGGCTAACCATGATGACATTCTCAACCCGTGAGTCCTTCCACTCTGTCAGCAACTGCCGCGTAATTTCAAACGCAAGGACCGCTCCAAAACAGAACCCAAAGAAGTTGTATGGGCCTTTAGGGTCAATCCGCTTGATAAGTTTTATGTACTCAGGGGCGACATGTTCAAATCGGATAATTACGTCTTTCCCGTAGTGTTTCTGGAGTTCCGGCATGATATTGTTGAAAATGATTATTCGAAGATTGCCCAAATACGGTACGAGCCTGTTTATATATGTTTCCGCTCCAGTGGGCCCTGGATGAAACATGAAGAGCACTCCAGACCCAGATCCAGGGTTAATTTCAACGTACGGTTCAAAATCCGGGTTATCTTCTACGTTAAAATTCTTGAGCAGATCCGTTGAAAGTTTTGGGATATCATCCCGGGTCTGAATTGTAGATTTGGGCGCTTCAGGTGGTAACGCAGAAGGAAACGGGCATGGCTCCACTTGAGATTTATGGAAGACACTCCTGCAAATACCCTTAATTGTTTTGCTTGACCTAATGTCCTTGATTGTTATTTTTCTTCCAAGTGCATCGGACATACGACTTGCCGCAAGGATAACGAGTAAGCTGTTCCCGCCCAAGTCGAAGAAACTGTCATCGACCCCGATAGCGTTTGGGTTAAGCTTAAGTATGTGACCCCAGATTTGTGCAACTGACTCTTCTTCGGCTGACTTAGGAGAGGATGACGTAACGCCTTTCCGGGGTATAGCAGTACTAAAGAGCCTAACTTTGTCAATTTTTCCGGTAGCAGTTAATGGAAAACTTGGAACTCTAACTAAGGACGAGGGTACCATGTATTCAGGAAGCGTGGATTTTAAATGCACCAAAATTTTGTCAATCTCAGTGTCCCCTTTCAAAAATGCAAGGATTTGACCATCCTTAACTGTAACGTAGCATCGCTCAACCCCTGCGACTTTCTGAATTTGGCTCTCAATCTCCGATAACTCGATTCGCATGCCACTGATTTTGACTTGCGTGTCCACCCTTCCAATGAATTCAAGGTTTTGTTCCTCTGTCAACTTGCAGAGGTCACCTGTCTGGTAGAGTCGTACCCCGCCATTGAACTCAAAATACCGGAAGCGTTGAGCTGTTAGGTCCGGCCTGCCAGCATATCCCCTTCCAACACAGATTCCCCCAATATACACTTCACCGACAGCGCCGACCGGGACCGGTGCCCCATCGCGGTTGAGCAGGTAGCAAGACACGTTTGAAATTGGTTTTCCAATATGTACAGTTGAAGAAGTAGTCAAATCAGCAAAGGTGACCGTATTACTTGCCTCAGTTGGACCCCACTGATTGTAAATCCGCACATTTGGGCATTCGGTTTGAATATTTTGCAGTAGCTCTAAAGACAATGCTTCTCCTCCAAGTTCCAGTCGCCTCAAATCCTTGAATGTTGCTAGGTCGTATTGTGCTAGGAGTGAGGGCGTCAGGTACAAATGCGTGGCTTTGTAGCGTACAAGGGCATTTTTAAACTCCTTCGTGTCGAAAAGCGTTTCCTTGTCTAGGAATACGAGCGTGTGGCCGTTGGGTAGAGCGTAGAGGAGTAGAGCCACGAATGGATCGAAAATGTAGTTACAAGATACGATGAATACTTCATTCTCCTGGAAATCGTAGTAGGACTTGAAATATGCCCATGTATTGAGCAATGATTTCTGCTCGATTTCGCATCCTTTCGGAGAACCCGTCGTACCGGATGTGTAATAAATGTATGCCAAGTTTGCTGGAGTGCCGGTTCGAGTTGGAAAAGCGGTAGGCTCCCAACTCTTGCAATCCTGCATTCTGATGATACGCCCATCTACGATTTTTAAAAGTTGGGTGACGTCTTCTAAATTTGTAACGAGGGCTTCAGCTTTGGAGTCCTGCGCCATGTAGGAGATCCGATCGACTGGGAAGGTAGGGTCAACTGGCGTGTAAGAGCCTCCGAGCTTCCAAACTCCCAAGATCGCTATAGCTATATCCACAGAAGCTTCCAGGCAGAGAAGTATATGGGCACCAGCTTTTAGACTAAATCGACTGGCTAGGTGTCCAGCTAGAGTTGAAGCCCGATCCTCAACTTCAGCGTACGACATTCTTTCCTGATTGTGTATCAAAGCAGTTGACTCCGCCCATTCCTCAACTCCGGCCGACCAAGCTTCAGCTACGCTTTTAAAAATTGGCGGTTCCATAACTGGACCAAAAATATTGGAAGAAGATTTTTCTTTTTCTTGGTTTATAAATGAGAGTCCTGAGACTCGTAAGCTCGGCTTCGTAACAACCTGACTCAGAATGTGCCTCAGCGTCCCGAACATTCTGGCAGTCAAATCTTCAGGGAAAATCTGAGGGTCATGAATAACCGAAATTCGAAGCTCCTTCTTTTCTTTAACGTGCTCCACAAGCCAGAGCATTGGAACATCAACTTTAAAGTAAGAGTCAGTCACTCTGTATCCCAGGTCCTCAGCTACGGCGTCAGGAAAGCTTTCGTAGGCGTAGTTGACATCAAAGAGTTGTCGGCCGTCAGGACTTGAAAGGTGTGCTAAGTTGAGGGCTGGCTTATCCTGGTGCTCCACGATATTTACCTGAATTTCCCCTACAGCTTCAACTAGCGTCATTTTTCCGTGTGCAGTGTGGGGCACTACGAAGGGTGACGTGCTAATGAAGCAACCAACAGAGGACTCTATTCTCGGAACGGGAATATTCCGCCCCGATACAGCTACGCCAACTACTGTTTGGTCCCCAGTGCCATACGTGTAAAGGGTCTTATGCAGAGCAAACTGAACTAGTGCGTTGATTCCGAATTCATGAGTTTGGCAAGTTTGGACTAAAGCCTTGTAGCTCTCACCGTTGTAGCTAAAGGTTGTCTTGAGTGGCTTCGACGTGAAATTGTAGTTTATGTAGAGAGACTCAGGGCCAATTCTTACAGGATTCTCAGCTTTCTTCATATATTCCTTCCAGTACTCGCTTAGCTCAGTTGGAGGGGTTAAATAGGCTTGAGCTTGAATAAAGCCATGGTCGCACTCGACCTCGAGTCCTCGGTAGTGGTTATGCAGGGTCTCAATTAAGGGCCGAATGCTTAGACCGTCCAGTATAATATGGTGACTGCTTAGGAGGCAAGCCGTTACAAAATTTGATTCTGAACGAATATAAACCCTAAAAAGCCCGGGTTTTTGTAAATCGTAGTACTCTTTCTCATCCTTTTCCTTTACTTCCCACAAGTCACCGGTTACAACTCTCCAGTCAAGAGTCGGATTTTTGTCAACCACTTGAATTACGTTTTCTTTCCAGCTGAAGTGAACCCGTAGGCCAGGGTGGGACTTGCACGTTTTTATCCAGGACTCCTTGAACCGCTCCACTTCAACTTTACCAAACTCGTACTCCCACATTTCTTGATTCAAGTAGGACGAGTCCTCAGCTTCACGCTTTAAGGCATGATGTATGAACCCCACTTGGAGACTCGTCGCGGGAAAGACACGTTCTAACTCTTGGTTTTCTTGTATGGAAGCTAAGTAAGTTGGACTGATGAGCATACCAGTGTCAGCTAAGCTCAAGTAGCTCCTCTTCATTCGCTTTAAGTTTTCTAAGAGCTGACTGAGGTTGGCTTTTAGCGCCTGCGTAAAGGAATTTGAAGGGGTCAAAAGCGGGCTAACCTCAGTTTGAAGCAGCGTATGGGATTTAATATTTTCGCAGTGTAGGGATATGAGAGGGGCTCCTATCGCCCGCAACTGCCTGTGATGTGTTACCACGCCCCAGTTGCTGATAGCCATGCGACCTTCCTCAGCTTGAAATAAAATCCTTGGTACCGGCCTCAGTTTCATTTGAAGCCCATCTTGTATCAAAGTCCGAGCTGCATGCCGTAAGCTTTCCTTGACGTTAATCAGCGTCTCTATGTTGTCTTTGGCTGCGGTAAGTGTGAGGTGTAGCATACCACAGGAAGACCCTGCGTATTCTTCAAGTACACCTTCCCTTTCCAAGTGCTTTCTCATATCGGATTTAACGAGAACTTCAATCTTCTCCTCTTTCAAAATTCCATAAACAGTTTGTACACAAGCTGCAAGGAAAAGCTCTTCGGACCTGGTGTGGTGGGCTTTATTCGCACTACTCAGGTCCTCCGTATCAACAGAGAATCCGTTCCGTAGCTCTGTTAGCCGCCTCAAACAACCCGGTAGCTCAGATTCCTCACCAAGTTGACAAGTAGCTTGAAAGGTGGCGTACAAGTCTTCTAAAATTCTAAAGCCATTTTCCCGGTCGATGAGAAGCTCGTTAGCTGCAAAAGCTACTCTACCGCCGCTAGAGAAATTTTCGTAAAAAAACAAAAAACCCGGTCCAGATTTAACATCTATCATGTTTAGATCGGGGTTTCCAAACTTTAAGTGTTCAGCAATGAGAAGTGGTTTTTTGTAGAGTTGAGGCCTTCCAGACTCCATGCTTTCCTCTTTAACTAATAATTCCAAAAATTTGTAACGATTCTTAACATCTGATAAGCATTTCCGTAGCTTAAGGATGTCCAAAGCCGGGGTTTCCAGTATGACGGCGTAGTTGAGACAAGCTGGGCTAACATGATAATGCAAAAGAGAGAGCTGGAAAGGCGGTAAATAAATTTCAGAAGGTGGACCTTCTTCTGTTACATCCAGGCTTCTCTTGTACAGCTTTTCTACGGTTGAATATTTAAAAATGTCTCGAACTGAAAGATCGAGCTTGAGAACTTCCCGGAGTCGTCGTACTATTTGGGCGCTCATTAAGCTGTCACCCCCAAGACTGAAAAAGTTGTCATGAATACCGACTTGGGTAGCTGGAAGGCCGAGGGCATTGGCCCAAATGGAGTGTATTTGCTTCTCAAGCTTAGTTCGAGGTAGCGTTAATGATTTGCATTCGGTCAGCTCTGGACTAGGGAGAGCGTTTACGTCAAGTTTCCCACTAGATGTCATTGGTAGCTGTGGGACGGGGATAAAAACTGAAGGGGTGCTGTAGACCGGTAAGACTTCCTCAAGGGAAGCTCTTAGATCATCTTCAGAAGCTTCTCCCACGTAGTAAGCTACGAGTGCCGTTCCACCAGACTTCCTAGTGAATGGCACAACGGCCGCGGCCCGAACGCTCCCAATATTCCGCAGGGCTGTTTCAACTTCCCCGCATTCCACGCGATGACCACGAACTTTTGTCTGGGTATCTCTCCGACCAAGGTAGAGGAGCGATCCGTCGCTTAGCTTCCTTACCAAGTCACCTGTAAAGTACAACCTACTAGCGACATCTCGAGTCGCTGGAAAAGGATTCTTCAGAAATTTCTCGTTCGTAAGATCCTCTCGGTTTAAATACCCTCGAGCTAGACCGATACCCCCAATGCAGAGTTCTCCAATACCTCCCTCTGGTACCGCAGCTAGCTTTCCGTCGGCTCCCGGTAAAGTGACGTAGAGCAGGTTATTAGGCAACGGGACGTCAAAGCTCACGCCCGTCGTTACGACACTTGTTATTGCAGCCTCAGTAACTCCGTACTCGTTCCAGACGGTCACTCCAGTACTTAACTTAAGCTTGTCCATCAGTGCCGCTGGCACAGCTTCCCCGCCGATAAGGAATCTGCGAAGGGTTTTCTTCGCTTGGGACCAGTCGTACTGCTGTGCTAGAGTCGGCGATGTGTCCAGCTGTGTTACGCCATTATTGTTAACATAGTCAAAAAACCGCATTTCGTCAAGGAGTACATCCTGAGGGATGATAAGCAGCGTATGCCCATTCAGAAGTGCATTGAAAATTTGCTCAACGGAAACATCAAAAGTGTAGTTTGCTGCCATGACAATAACTTCACCTTCCCTGAAACCGTAAATGTCTGAGACACTGGTACATAAGTTGACGACGGCCCTGTGTTCCACGAGGCAGCACTTCGGGGTCCCAGTAGTCCCAGAGGTGTATAAGCCGTAAGCTAAGTTATCTGGATTAGGGTGTGTCCCAACACTCGTGCTTTCATTCTTCTCAACTTCACTTAGCAGCGGTATGGCAACGTAAATTAAACTTGGGTGAGTTTCTGTGAATTTATTCCTAAACCTTTCCTCTCCGACGACATACTTGGGTGCGGTGTCTTCAATTAAGAGCTTAAGCCTTTGGGACCCAATAGACGGGTCTAGTGGTACGTAGGCTCCACCAGATTTTAGTATACCAAGGATCCCAGCAATCATAGCGCAAGACTTTTCTGCAATGATAGGGACTAGTGTATCCTTTTCTACGTCGAGGCATAGAGAGATTTTATTTGCCCAGCTCTGAAGCTCTGAGTAGGTGACTTTTTCGCCCAAGCATACGAGAGCCACGGATTCCGGACTAATTTTTACATAATTTTCAAAAACTTCTGTTATTGAAATGTCTGCCTGAGGGCCAGGGAGCATACATCCCATTGGTTCGCAGTCATCAGTGTACTCGACACACCCAATCAGAAGTTTAGGATCCATCAGGGATTTTAAGACCCTTGCGTAAGTCTTAAGGAAGCTTTCTAAGGTCTCTCGCTTGAAAATCCCTGTCGAGTACATTGTATTGATACTGAAAGGCTCCCCTTCGCCCCTCTCCTCCACTCCAACGTACATGTCCAGGTATGAAGCCTTGTATCTGATTTCTTCGTTAGCCAAAACGAGGTCTCGACTAGAAACCCCAGCGCCCAGCTTTCCCTGGAACTCAGAGTCGCCTACTGAAAACATTATCTGAAAGAATTGATGGCGCTGGGGGTCGGTTGGATCTGAAACCACTTCAAGAACTTGGTCAACTGGTACCTGCTTGTGGTTTAGTCCTGCCATTAGCTTTCTGAATACGGATAAAATCAGCTCTTCCACTGTTTGCCCGATATCTATTTTCACCCTCAGGATTATCGTGTTCAAAAGGGGTCCAATTAGGGACTCAACTTCTGGTGAATCCCGGAGAGAGACTGGAGTTCCTATTCCAAAATCATCCTGAGACGTGAAGGATCGTACGGTTAGAATGAATCCCGCATACAGAACAGCAAACTTTGATACGTCCAAACTCTCCGCGAGATTCCTAACTGATCCTGAAATCTCTGGACTCAAAACTGTTGATATTGAATCTCGAAAATAGTTCTGCTCTGATGAGCGCGGGAAGTCAGTAGGGAAATGTAAGTCTTCAAGTTCGAGGAGCTCTTCTTCCCAGTAACTCAGTGGCACCTTAAAATCGTGGTTAGACTCCTGCGCGGCATAATCTCTGTACTGCAGTGGGAGCGGTGGGTGAGGAGATTCACCCGTATCCTCATAGAAGGCCCAAAGTTCTTTCAAGAACAGCGCCAGGGACCAATCATCAAATGCTACCCGGTTGGCTACAAGAGAGAGGTAAGCGGCTTTTCCATGAACTCCCAAAATCGCTGCTTGTACAGGAAACTCTTCATTCAAGTTGAACTTTCGCTTCCAAATTTCTTCCATTTTTATTTTTAGGGCCTCTGGGTCAGGAAAATTAAGCTCGGGTACCTGAAGTGGTTTCCCGTTTATAAGAGCTTGGTAGGGCTTCCCATCAGCGTCTACCTGTATGTAGCTGTGTAAAATCTCGTGCCTTTTTACAATTTTCTCCAAGGAGGAAATGAGTTTCTTGACGTTCGTGCTTTCTGACAGCCTGAGCAGGGTTGGAATGTTAAAAGCAGAGGCATCTGCGTTTTTTTCTAACTTCTGGAGCAACCAGAACCGATGCTGGGCAAAAGATAGAGGGTAAGTTGTACCAGCTCTTTCCGGAACCAAAAGTCGTGCTTGAGAAATTTGGGCTTCCGTTCGGGAACTCTCGGTTGCTCTTAGTTGCACTGTGACAGGCGGTATGGAAATAAGGCCTGCATCTTCCACGTCATTATGTTTGCTTTTGGTGTATACGTCCTTTCCGAGAACTCCATTTTCCAAAATATTTACATGAATCTTCGGAGTTTGAATAATAATTTTTGGAATTCTTACGTCTTCCCCGAGTGCCTCGGAGCATGCTGCTGTGAGGTCGAAATTGAGGAAGTGAATTTTTCGTGTAAGTACAGGAGTGTTGCTTTCAAATTTGTTCAATTTATTCCACCTTCCTGGGTAGTTGAAATACTTGAGTGGAGCTCCTCTAGAGAATATGATGTCGAAATCCGTGCTTTTTATCGTTGAAGGCACTAGAAGAGCACCGTACCCTGCGCGCTCCCCAAGACTTGCTATCTCCTCAGGATCGAGCATTCCCTTTTCCAATCTTCCGTTAGGTATTCCAGTCATTGCAAATTGTGGATAAGTGGAACCGCCTAGAATATTCTTTAGCTCTTCCAAACTTTTCCACTCTTTAACTTCTTTAATGTGAGTCCAAGGCTCTTCTCCGCCCTCTTTCACCAGAACTGCGTTGTACCTGTAGTCGTTCATCTCATTTTTGCCGGTTCCACGAAGAAGTTCAAGCATTAGTCCACATCCCGGGTGTTGGCTCACGTAGCCTTGAAAGTAGCTTGGGCTGAGTAGCAACTCAAAATCCTTCGCTACCCTCCCTTGAACTTTTTCATAGAAATCCCCCTTCCCATTTCCTCGGAATTTCTCCATTCTTGCATGAAAATGTGTGAGTAAATCAGAATTTCGGATGTCACCTGCAAAGAAGACTCCACCGGGACGCAAAACCTTCATTCCATCCTCTAGAATTTTTTCCATGTGCTCAGCTGACGGGAAATATTGGGCAACAGAATTGAGAATAATCATGTCGAAGCTACCTGGCGTCAAACCACTGAAATCCGCGGCCTCACGCTGATCCACCTCGACAATACAATTGGAGATGGTGGAGTTCCGGCCATAAGTTTCATGTAGGTATTCAACTGCTGGGCGGGAGAAGTCCGTAGCCTTGTAATACCTACAGTAATTTCTGGATAACACCCTCTTCAAGACGAGACCTAGTCCAGCTCCGATTTCGAGTATGCTTTTTGGCTCGTATTTCGAAATTGATCCCACTATACTATCGATCCATTTTTCCATCTCAAGCTTTGGGATTCTTTTTCCAGTGTAGGAACTTATCCAACCGACAAAGTCGTCCCCAGAATCACCTTCGTTGTAAGTGTGATCAAAAATTGCTTCCCAGTTTTCAACAACTGAGCTATTTTCCGATTCCTTAGGATCCTGGTAGAATTTTTGTGAGAGGTGGATGCGAATTCCTTCTTCGGACACCGATGAAGACAAGATGTCATCCCGGCTACGTAACAGTCCTTCCAATGTAGAAATCTGGTTTGGAGTGAGGCCCATTTTCCCGGATTTTCTGGCTCAGCTTCTCACTAGTAATCTGAAATGCAAAACCAAAATGTTCTCGACACCTCGGCACCAAACTTCAGGGCAAAGGTCAAATCTTAACCTAACCCCTTTATTCAAAAACTGGAAATATTGATCTGTCGACTTGGAGCTGCCCTTGCAGAAGTATACGGGGTGGAGGGATCATTCATTCATTCATTGACCTTTGGTGACCTTCTGAGGTCTAACGAATTTGAATTTGGGAAAATGGTTTTATCACGAGTTGACGACACACTACAAACTGAGTTAACGCCGCAAGGTTTTTTATACTTTTTTCATAATTACTTTAATAATTATTTCCCACCTAACTGGCATTACGTAATTGGGCTGAATGATCCCTCCACCCCGTACTTCTGCAACGACAGCTCCAAGCCGACAGATCTATATCTCCGCTTTTCAAAACTTCAAAATTTTAAACTAATACAAACAGAATAGGCACATGCATAAAGTTTTTCATGGCTACATCAACGTTTTAAAGTTTACGGTCGTCGGTTTTGACAAAATGATGTGACATGGCGTACTAAGGGCGGAGCGTCGTATAAAAATCACTTATTAAATCGCGTTTACTATCCAGTGGGAACGAGTGCCGGGAATGTCAAAATTTCTTTCATTTAAGGAGATTCTAGTGGTTAGTTTAAGCTTTTGTTTTTAAGAATCGGTTCAAAAATTCATAAGAAAGGTGACCCCAAATTTGAAGTGGTTGTTTTTGGGATTTTCCACGAATTTAATTACCCACAGGTCAATCGAAGCTGTGCCACGGGTCCCTGGCTGGAAAAAGTTTGGTGTTTTTGATCGTGTTGGACCAAGATAATGTTTGGCCCACATTGTGTAAACAGGAAACGGAAAAATTGTCACGTCCCTAAAATAAAACGTACTTTTGGACCAAGGCAACTTTTTTGACACACTGATGGCGGTCAGTGCAATGTAAACGAGGCAGACTCTACAACTTTTCAAAATGTCAAAAATGGTCAACGTCCCGAGTGACCAATACATTAAGGAATTTCTAAAGCCTTTTGCGGAAGTTCACGTTCCCAAAGTTTAAAGGCTCCTGACCGTAACCTCTAGTCATATCGGATTAGAAACCCAAAACGACCCTAAAACTTTCGAGTCAATTTTCTTGGGAATACCTAAACCGAATTTTCAAAACAAAAGCTTAAACTAACCGTTAGAATCTACTTTAATGAAAGGAATTTCGACAGACCCGGCACTCGTTTCCTCTGGACAGAAAACGCCACTTTAATAGTGATGTTTGTAGGACGCCCAACCCTCACAGTATTACAGAGGACCATAAGTAGATACGGACAAGTTTGATAACTTTAAGGCGCGCTAGCGAAACATTTGATAGGCTTACTTAACGTGCTGTCCAAATAAATCAACGCTTTTTACGTCAACAGTTTTCGTTGAAATATAAGCGAGAACGGTGCTGGAGCGCATAATTCCACAACCCCGTCATTTTTTCACCGGTATTTAGAGCTTAAATGGGGCTAGATTTTGCTTGCGTCAATATTTTTGCACGAACCTTTGGAATTTAACGTCACTGGGAAGGGCTTGGTTAATAGTTACGCCTCCGAAAATTTTCAAGGAACCAGTCGCTTGAAAAAGCTCTTGATTTGTTAACGAAGCACAAAAGAAGTAACTTTTTCGAAACATCCTACATATGCTAATAGGTGAATAAGCTTATCGAAACGTGGCGAAATTTTTGACATATCGCATATCCGTGACCGTTGTTTACCTCCAAAAGGTCAGAAAAGGTCAATCTTGTATTTTCGTTCCGTACAAAGGTTAGACGTATAGGTCTAAAATCGTCTAAACTAGCTGCCTCCCAATTTTCATGGATCTGATTTAAATCACAGATAGAATAAATGAAACTTCAGATAGGAAGTTGAAAACTCAGATAGAACAAAGGGCAGATAGCCGAAGACAGATGGCTATTTTGAAAAGGCAGATAGCTATTTTGAAAACACAGATACCGTTTGGAACAGGTCGTTTTTCCAAATTCCGAGTTTGACCTCAGCAGGTCATTAAAGGTCAGCTCCTTGACCTCACAGATGTGCACAAGTGACAGCTCAATCGAAAGTCCTTCATTTTCTGGCACTGAAAATAGACTAAGCTTGACATTTTGACCTACCCTTAGGTCACCAGAGATCACAAAAAGTCCTCATGTACTTGTATATATTTTTCGAACAACTATGAGTGTAAGCATTGCTGGAATGGCATAATGTAAATACTGTAAGATTACCGTTGAATTCCTAATTTCCATCGGCGATTGTATTTGTTTTATCTTTGAACGGCTATCTGCCAATTTAATTATTCCATCTGTAAAATCACTAAATGGGAATCATAAAAACCTATCTGAGTTTTCTATCTGAGATTTCCTTTATTTGTCATCTGGGATTTCATTTTTTTAAAGGTGTTTTAAATTTTCATTAATATCTATTGTAATATGCCCTATTCTGACTTGCGTATACGCATTTTACAATTCCAGAAATCCCAAAGTAAGAGTTCAATTTTTTTCTTTTAGGATCACAGTATTTGCTTCAGAACACTCAAGTATGCGCTGAGTAACTAAAATAGCTGCATCCTTTTGGCAGAAATTGAAAAAGCCTCCTTATTTATCTCAGTCTGCGGCCAAGGAACCATAAAAGCCAAGATTTAATGAATTTCAAACTCACCGAAAGTATAAAAGTCGACCGTTTCCTACGTTTCCTCGAGTTTTTATTATCTTTCTTTTACCTAGAGTAGCTCAATTCAAAATCCATACCCTTTCTACAGATGCGAAGAAAATGAGCTCAGAATGGGAGTTAAGTGTACTTATAAAGTGAAAAAAGTGTTGTCTAGACAGACCTGCTAAGCAAGTTTAGCTTTTATGGTTTTTAGTACTACAAAAAATCTCTCTCTGCACTACTCAAAACGACAAAGGAAAGAACGGGAAGAAATAAACCGTGCAAGACGGATGTATGGAATAGCGCGAGTGAACCAGGTATACCGGGTGTAAACGGGGGTATAACGGGTAAACCGGGGTATACCGGGTGTAGACGGGGGTATACCGGATAAAAAAAATTTAAAAAAAAAATTAAAAAAAAAACAAAAATTAAAAAAAAATTTTTTTCAAAACTTCACCGATCGGGCTGATTAACGAACTTGTCCGAGCTATGACCATAAAGAACTCACATACCAAAAATCAAGTCAATCCGATAATCCGTTGGAAAGTTATCGTGGATACGGACGTCCGGACGTCCGGACGGACGTCCGGACATTGCATTCGCATGAATAGCGCTCGCGCTATTAATAACTCCAGGAAGGAGATTTCCAGACTTTG
>JABASM010001259.1:0-15539 GCA_019776545.1 Brachystomella parvula | reverse complement strand
TAGAATCCTGTAATATGATCAACGGATCGGAAAGTAATGACGGCAGGGGTTCGCCTTCATTAGTTTCTACCAAGGTTCAAAGTGTCCTAGACGACGATGAGAGCGAAGGCTAAGTCGCTTTCCCCTCATTATGATGCCTTTTGTTGTCATAGGAAGGAAAGTAAGGTGGGTGTGCCCGCCCGCCTGTCGGGTCACGCGTCTTTTCTCTTTGCTCTTATTTTTCTTCTAGGGACACGTGACCCTTCCACTTACTTCCTGTAGGCAGCTGACTTTCATACGGCTTTCTCCATTTCCTCTGATTCCGGTTTGGGTAGAATATTTAGTTCCGTTCAACTTCTACTCTCCCTTGTCTGTACAGTGAGTCAGGCTTTGGATAAAAACAGCCCGGAGTTGCACGTGTCGGACTTCCGAAGACCAACTCCCGTAAATGTACTCCGTGAATTATGGTGAAATGCAAAAAAGAAAAAGAAAAGAATTAAATGGCTACTGCTGAACAGTTGGACCGAATGAAGCTTACTTAATGAAATGAAACCTGAAAATATCGTTAGGCTTTATTTGAAAAAGAGAGAAAGACACATGCAGCAGTCTGCATACGAAAAACGCCTAATGTCCTTTCTATTTCCTATCCCAAAGGGTAAAAGGGAAAATCGACTTTCCCCAACATACGCAATAGATGCGAATCAGGAGCAGTTGGGCTAAAACACCCGGGAGTTGAACTTCCTTAGAAATGTACGACTGGGGAAAAGACTCACATCACGCAATATCCTCTGCCCGAAGTTCAACTCTGATTAAAAATTTAATAAGATTTACTTCCGCTTATCAGATCCTGGGTATACCGTAATGTCTTCAAATTCGGAACAGGGCATCTAAATCGGAACAAAATTTAGGAAAGCAAAAACTGAGCAAAATATGTATCTGAATTTCCGTAGTTTTCGTAATAAAGAATTAACAAGAAATAAGGGTTCCTTTGTCCAATTTTTGAAGTCCTTCCATTTTGTAAATACTGAGCTTAAAACTTTGAAATTTGGAAGAAATGTTCTTTGAAGTCGAAGAATTTTCTGGAAATTTTTCAAGTTTTTAAGTTTATACTATGTTCGAAATAGGAGGAGTTGAAAACTTGGACAAAGGAACCCTATTTGTGGCAGTGGGACGAAAAAGAATGTATCTCCAATTATGTTTCAATTATCTTTTTCGTGAACACCGCACGGAGGGAGAAACCGCGCAGAAAGTTCAAAGAAAAACGGACATTCTTCACATTCCTGAGATTCATCCCTTTCTCCACTCCCAAATCTGCACTGCCATTCTAATTTCTTGACAGCAGACGACAACACAACCAGCGTTCGGAATCACTTTTTAGCCGCGGCGAGGTCTAATTTAATTACCCTAATTGGACTTGCATTCTTTTTCGTCCCGCAGCCACTTCTTGTTCATTCTTTATGAATAGAATAGTTTGTTCGCTTGTAACAGAACGCTTTGGAAATTTTCATACAAATCCTCATAAATACTGAGCTCAAAATTTTGAAATTTGGAAGAAATGTTCTTTGAAGTCGAAGAATTTTCTGGAAATTTTTCAAGTTTTTAAGTTTATACTATATGTTTGCAATAGGACGAGAGTTAGTTGAAAACTTGGACAAAGGTACCCTATTTCTTGTTCATTCTTTATGTATAGAATAGTTTGTTCGCTTGTAACAGAACGCTTTGGAAATTTTCATACAGATCCTCATTTTGTATGCTTCCTAAAGTTTGTTCTGATTTAGATGCCATGCTCCGAATTAGAAGATATTACGGTACTGAAATCGTTTTCGGCCCTTTCATTCTTGTTTCATATAAAAATTTGCAGAAAAAACTCTAAATCGCTGTGTATGCAAAATAAAAATCGCTTGGATAGGCTACACAGCTTTGGTTTGATAAAATCAAGAAAGGGATTTTTTTTTCGTTTTGTGTGGATTTGAGAGAAAAGCAATGGCTGAAAGTTTTCTTCAGGCTTTCCTTCCCCCGACTCAGAAAAGAGAAAAGCGAGTAGGAGGAGGAGCAAGGAGAAAGTAGTGGAAAGATCGATATTTTCACCGCCCGCCTCGCTCTCCACTATCTCCGAATAAAGGCGTGTAGGGAAGCAGAACATAAGATTGGGAGTGTAGCCTCAGAAGTCGAGAGCTCTAAATAGTTGACTAGGGCTTCGTTGGAGGTTCTAAAGTGAGTTGCTCGGGTCTCTCATAATTTTCTACACCGAAAAAGGAAAGAACCGAAACCGGAAACGTCTCCTGGGAACTGAAAGTGAACGTACGGTCGCCTAAATCCCGTTCTTATTCCCAGAACTAGGGGAGAGAGACACTTGCCAGGGGGAGAGAGTTGAAGAAGACAAGAGATCAAGTCTCAAGAATCTATACTGCTTCATCAGTAGACTCTGAAAAATCAATAGAATTCTTTCAGGAATTTCTTAGTAAAGGAGGAGGGGGTATTTAATTTGAGTGTTTTGTTTCAAACGCACATGCAATTACCGGGTACCAGGTCTAAATAGGCAGGGAATACCACATGTATCTTTATAAGCAGAGTCCGACCCCACTCACACCTGCAGCCCAAACCCCGAGAAACACAAATCACCCGAAACCACACACCATTACCACCAGCACCACCGCTCCTGTCCGCTTGGTCCTCATCAGTCGTCAGCGTCAATGGTGACAAATACGTCCTTCGACCTCTCCATCTTCACTTCATTTATTTTCCCATCTTGTGGGCATCTGTGTGGCTTTTTTGTTATTTCTCAAGAAAACGGATTTCAGAAGCAAAAATTAAAAACTGTTCTTATGATAAAAAAAAGTTCTTATGTCGTGCAGATGTAAAAAATGTGACGCTCATTAGGCTGCCGCTAAATCGCTTCATTACTAAAAAGCAGACTGCGTTAGCATTATAGGGGATTTCCATAATGGCAAAAAAGCTGCGATTTTACAAAATTCGTAGTTTTGGCGCGATTTATAAAAATCCTCATACTTCTCTCGCTGCGCTTCTGGGAAGCTGCGATTTAACGCGATGTCGAGAAGTAGAATCGAAACCTATTTTCCTCTCAAATTTGCACACCTTGGTTGGCGGGGGTAGCGGGGACAAATTTTTTGTATCCTGAAATCTAGACAGGCAGGGAGCGGTAATGAAATTCGCTCATTTACTTCTGAGTTTTCATAAAAATCCGCGGTGTTTTTCGAAGCTCTACGCATCTGCGGCAGCCGCAGCGTCCAGATGTTCGTCTTAGAAACTGCGAATCTCGCTCCATGAAAACTAGGCATTAGAGAAATGAAATGGTGAAAGCAGCCGTGCTGCCGGGAGAGAAAGTAAGGGGTTGCTCACTCTTTTAATTTTGTGTAATGGGGTTTTATAATAAGAGATAAAAGGGAATTTGGAAGTGAAAGTCGGATGTCAGATGGCTGAGATTATCAGGAGAGGGGAGAAATGGCTGATAAATTGGAATGCCTTTTCTCATCTCTAGGATATGAGCCTCATGTATTCATGACTACTACTATTGACTTTTTCTCCAGTTGGAGTTAACCATTGTTGAGTTGGTTCTAGGTTGGATTACATCATTCTCATACCCATAGCCTCCCCTCCCCCATGGAGAAAGGAATCCTTAGACTTTGAGTCATCTGCTGATGGAATGGAGTGGAAGAGAAGGAATCCACTATTTTCTCCAGTGGAAGCCTTGGGGAAAGTGACAGAGTGCCTTGATGTTTTCGTATGCTTGATCTATTTCAGATAAAAAGTTAATCCGGATCTTGATGCCTGACATGAATTTCCTTTTTGTTTGCGAAGCGGGGGGGGGGGGGATGAAGCCAGGGAAAGTCATGGTGCTGCCTAATATTTTTGGGTGAAAGCTTTCTAAATTTTTTTAAAGCTGAGCCTTCGGTGCCCTTCAGCGTTGGAGGTTCACTCTGAAAAAATTGAGACAGTGGAATTTTCTCATTTCGAAGCTTTGTCGTATGTGAGCAGCGTCATGTACACATGGGCGAGGGTGGAAGTGTGTACACACATTGTTGATTCTAAGATTCCTTAAGTTTGTAGTGTATAAATAGCATTTCCTTTGCTCACACGAAGAGGATGAGTGTTTTCGCAGGTGCACAGTCAACAGGGAGATCAGAGAGATAAAGATTATTGAGGAACTTCATCTCCTGATCCGCTGAGTGCTTAAGTAAATAGTTGAAGAATCTTCGGAAGAGCCCACCTTATTTTCTATACTTTATTTTACACCTTAATTTTCACTAGTCTCTGCTCAGTCTAATCCATCATCTTCAAATTCTGTTAATTCAACTCCAGTAACATTTCTGGTGCTTTCTCCAGCACCTTCAGTGGTGTACTTTTCATTTTCACCTTCGACCATTTCTAGACAAAAAAAAAATTCGAACGAACAGAAACTGACTGAGTTTTTTTTTTGTAAATCTTACCGAATTCTTCATTTTCACTTGAACTCTGTTCATCCGATGAATGATTAGGGGAAAATGAATCAGAAATCGGGAGGACTTGAGGAATATTTGCAGAAAATTGTAGATGATCAAAATTTTTGAATTCATTCAGATGCAAAATTTCAAGGCTGACACCAACGTCTAAGCAGAATTATCAGATTAAATGAGAAATGAGGTAAAGCAGTGAGGTGGCTTACCTGTGAGCACGTTATCTCGTATATCAGAGAAAGATATCATGGTAGTATCCGAGATGAGCATAGATTTTTGACAAGCCTCAATCTCATGCCCACTCTTCCGAATAGAATGGACTGGGTAGAACCCTCCTAGACCCATGCCTCTCTTCACAAATTGAATTTTGACCGTGTAGAACTTGGATTCTTCTTCACTGCCAACAAGCCATACCCACACTGACCAAATCCCGGGTGTTTTTCGCATCATCATGAAAATAAAGTCACGGGAGTGGGCTTGGATCCATTTAGGACTCCAATTTGAATCTTCGCTGAAGTGATTCGAGTAGATTATTAGAGATGAAATAATTTTTCGATTTAGGGTCGGCCTCATAAAGTGCTCATTAAGGTGAGCACTAAAATTCTCATATGGGACTAGTTTTTTGCATATTTCGCTCAGGATACAGGGAATTGGTCGGAAGTCACAATCTTTCTCATGATTTACCGTTGAAGAGGCATCAGGCATAATAACTGAAAACCGATTCAAATTCATTTTTTAAAAAAATTTCAAAATTTTTTTAACTACAGACCAACGTACAGTTACATCCGGCACTGGAAAATCGACAGGGGACAGCCAAGGTTGGTGGACTTGGCAACGAAAAAAAAAACCACACCGTCCACCAACCTTGGGGGACAGCATTCTTTTTCTCACCGCTCACTAAATTCTCTGGGCTGCAGAACTCTCCCTCAATTTCCTCAGATTTCGAACCGAAGTTCATTCCTTCAGTCAAACTAAAGTTTTTCATCAAATTCTTCAAAAATTGCGCAGCCATTTTAAGAACACTTTCAATGGAAAACACTGAAATGTTTTATAACAGACCTGAATAAACTTATAACAGCAGTAATTTGAAAAAACTCTGCAACTGCGGCAAAGGAGCAGGATTCTAAAAAAATCCTCATGGTAATTATAAAATTAAATTTTCAAGTTCACTTTTGAAAGAATTTTGAGAAATCGTATTTTCTGACTGGTTTAAGTAGGACTAGACGGATGTCTTGAAAGCCTTCAAAGGTGGAACTGATTTTTCCTCAAATTCTTCCATTTTTCAAATGACGGAAAGCAAAAGAGCGTTGAATTTTCTTCCCATGTCTTGGCACGGTACTCTGTCAGCTTAGAAAAATTTGCTTTTGGATGATTATCCTAATTATTCAAGGTTTTTTTTTCATAAAATTCTGCCCATTGAAGAGATTTTTAAGAAGACTGACCCCATGCAGCGTCTCTACAGCTAGGAGCGTCATATCTCGAAGAAATCTCAACTGTGTACAGAAGAAAGGATTAGGAAAAGTCACGACAGCATCCAAATTCATTTTTTGCTTCTGCAACAAGAATCCTGAAGATGACTTTTCTCACACCTGGGCGTTTATAAGACTAGAAACGTAAAAAACCATCTCGTCCACCTGTGCTCCTCTATGAATACATTTCCCATTTAAGCGTTTATTTCCATACGGTGATCTCTTTTGCTCTTTTTTTAAATGCCACCTGGGCCTTCTCTACAGGCGAGGTTTCTCTACATTGTAACTTTCTTTCCAGATTAGACCTGCCTGAAGACTCTCAACCGCTTTTCAAGCCATGGCATAATTTTGAAATATACAATTAATGCCTAGGCACGGTCCAGAAATCAATAAGGAGGGCATGTCCATGGGTACTTGTCAACTTGGGAAAAGCATTGAGCTAACACGACGGCTCTCATTTACTTTGTAACACGTTCTAAGCGGAGCATCTGTTACACATTTATTCCCTCTATGAAAAATCTTAAAATCTTCAGAGATCTTCTCAAGATCCAAGTAAGAGACATGGGAGAACACCATACAAACATTCCAAAGACTCAGAAAACCTTTAAATAAACATCCTATTCATCTTGTTCTCCATATCTTCCGACTCAAATGGACCGGGTGCCATCCCATTTTTCACCAAGGGCGAGATGTGAAAGTCCTTATAAGGGTAGTATGACTCCTGAGAATCTGCTTCATGCAAAGAAAGTTCCTAGTCACTAGAAATTAAAACTTTTTCAAATCATGCAAAGAAAAGAGCGAAACTAGTTTCAAATTCCTTTCCCAATTTTTGGCATTTTTTAATGCTGAAGCATGTGGATTCGTATCAGAGGTCCGTCTGTCTGTGCTTTTTCGTCAGTCCATGTTCTAGAAAAAATTCAAGCGTCGCGCCTTTGCTCTTGTGCTAAGCATTAGTTACGATTAGTTTTCGTTAAAGAGGGAACGTTCAGGGGTCATGCG
Source organism: Brachystomella parvula (assembly GCA_019776545.1). Classification (NCBI taxonomy): domain Eukaryota; kingdom Metazoa; phylum Arthropoda; class Collembola; order Poduromorpha; family Brachystomellidae; genus Brachystomella; species Brachystomella parvula. Next base: position 8,638 of record JABASM010001259.1, on the reverse strand, counting down.
CGACTTATTTGTCGGGTTTAGGTTTATTGGACTCAGCACACCATCCGGAGCAATACATAATTGCTTTAGAATCCAATGGCGCCAGTTTTGGAAGCTCAGAGGTGGGACAATGGGTGTTTGGTGCATAAAAGTGAGATGTGAATAGGAGAGGAAAGAAGCGGCTGTTTTTTTAGTGCAATAGAGTTATTAGGGACTCAGAGGCTTCTTTCGTTTGTTATCCACCTTTCAACTTCCATGCACCCAACGTACCAAGTCGTTGCTCCACTAAAGCGCTCCTAACGCTGGCACCATTGGACTCTGCAAAAATCATATGCTGCTTCGGAGGGTGTGCTGAGTTGAACAGGCCAAAATTCGACAAAAAAATCACTCATGACCCTTGACCGTTCCCTCTTAAGTTACAACGCTGATTTTTGTATTGGAGAACATAATATCATACTTTCTTTTTCTTGTCATAGGTTTATTTAAATCATTTCTTGGTTGGACTTTTTGTATTTGTGATAGTGCGTGGGACTTGAGATTCCGGAACAAGACCAACTTCAACACTCGCTCCATGTGAGTAAATTCGGAATGTTTTTCGAAAAACGTCACCCAGAATCAAGGACCCTTCTCCTTCTTCCAGCAGGCACTGGACTCCAATGTTCTTTTGAAACTCTTCCAAGCGTTTTCGCTCTTCATCAGTGACATGAGTTCCCCCGCGAAGATCAGTTACCTCCCCTACAGTGGAGCGTCTTGGTACCATTTTATAGTGCTTCCCTTTTTTAGGAAAGGGATGGAAGACCGCAGCTGCGTCGCTGTATCCGAATTCAACTCCTTCCGGCGGTTCTTTCCCGCTCTCCAGAACCGTAACACCTCCTTTAGAGTCTCTGTATGAGAGGCGGGCTCCCTTAGGTAGCGCTCCAATATCCGCTATTTCACTGTAGCCATTTTCGTCGACGAACCCTAGCGCCGTACCCGCTTTTATGGTAGAAAGTAAATTCGCGTTGTCCTTATCACCCAGAACATGAATATCTCCGGCAGGATCTCTAATTGAAACTCTGAGACCTGTGGAACCCTGCAGCTGTCCCGAGGATTTTCTTGATTTGTCAGAACCCGATTTTCGGCCTTCGACATCCGAAACTGAGGGTAACTCTCCATCCGAACCATGGACAGGTTTCTCGTCAGCTGGGTTGAATTTTCCGTCAGTTGAGCTGGGCCGTTTCCCCTCCTTTGAGCTTGGCTGTTTCCCTTCATTTGAGCTGAGCCGTTTCTCTTCATTTGAGCTGAGCCGTTTCTCTTCATTTGAGCTGAGCCGTTTCGCCTCAGTTGAGCTGAGCCGTTTCTCCTCATTTGAACTGAGCCGTTTCGCCTCAGTTGAGCTGAGCCGTTTCTCTTCAGTTGAGCTAGGCTGTTTCCCCTCAGTTGAACTGGGACGTTTTCCCTCAGTTGAGCTGGGGCGTTTCCCCTCTGAGCTGGAATGTTCCCCATCAACGTTAAGCTGTTTCCCGTCAGCGACACTGAGCTCTTTCCCGTCAGCTGCGCTGAGCTTTTTACCTTCAGCGGCGCTAAGCTTTTTCCCCTCAGCCGCGTTGAGCGGCTTTCCTTCAGCTGAGCTGAGCTTCCCGTCATTTGAGCTTAGCCGTTTCCCGTCACCTACATTGAGCTTATTTCCTTCAGCGACACTAAGCTTTTTCCCGTCTGGTGCGTTGAGCGGCTCTCCTTCAGTTTCGGTGAGCGCTTTCCCATCCGTTTTGCTTTTGCGCGCCACTTGCTCATTGCTCGGATGATTACTCGGATGGAAAACTCCATCCTCATCAAGGTACCCGATTTCAAAACCTGGCGGTGGAGACTCCCCAGGTTGGAGCGGAACCCATTTCCCGTCAGCATCAATATAGCCGATTTGACCTCCCGATGGGACTGCGTGAACAATTCCATCGCTGTCAGTGTATCCTGCCGCTGCGCCATCTGGAATTTCTTCCCCAGGTTGCAGCTCATGAAAGTTCCCCTCAGTGTCCATATACCCTGTATGGACTGCCTGTTCACTGCTTCGATGAAAAACTCCATCTGGGTCACGGTACCCGATTTCAAAACCTGGAGGTGGAGTTTCTCCAGGTTTCAGTGGTATGAAGTTCCCTTCGGCGTTAATGTACCCGATCTCGGCTCCTAGCGGGATTGCATGGAATTTTCCTTCGCTATCAAAGTATCCTGCGACTGCGTCATCTGGGACATTCTCGCCCGGTTGCAACTCATGGAATTTACCGTCAGCTCCCATGTACCCGGCACGTGCTGGATTTTCACTACTGGGATGAAAAACCCCATCCGCGTCCATGTATCCGATTTCGAATCCTGGAGGTGGAGATTCTTCTGGTTGAAGAAGTACAAAATTCCCATCGGCATCAATGTAGCCGATTTGACCTCCAGGTGGAACTGCATGGAACTTTCCATCTTGATCCACAAAACCAAGGACAGCACCATCTGGCGGAGTCTCGCCGAGTTTTAGCTCGTGAAACACACCGGCAGCATCCATGTAGCCTGTGTGCGCGGCTTTTTCACCGACAGTGTGCACATTTCCGTGAGGATCGCGGTAGGCCAGTTGAGAGCCTGGAGGTGGGGATTCTCCTGGCTTGAGCGGAATGAAATTCCCGTCAGCATCAATGTAGCCCATCTCACTTCCCGGCGGCAACGCATGGAAATTCCCATCTTCATCTATGTAACCAGCGACAGCTCCCTCTGGGATTAGCTCACCAGGTTGCAACGTGTGGAAATTGCCATCTGCATCTATGTAGCCGTAACCAACGAGCGGAGTACCATCAGGACCGTAAAATTTCCCTTCCTGTGGAATATACCCTCCTTTCCCGCCTTTGTGAGTACAGCGGTGTCGGTTGGAGTGGTCACCGCTACCATGGAAAGCTGCCTGCTCTCCTTCGCCTGGCGTAGGAGTTGTGCACTTCATTGGAGCCCCATGGCAAACCTCAATTTCATAAGTGGATTCGGCTGGTACCGGAGGGATTCGAAACTGCGGCAACTGGGTGTAGGCTAAAAATTGGGAGAAAAATCAATTGAAGGAAGCTGAAAAAAATATTCTGGGATTTCTGGCTCACTATTAACGTCAAATGGGCCGGGTTTCCCAACTGGCCGCCCCACCCTTTGTCTCTCAATCTCCCGCTCAATTTCTTTGCGTGACATAATTGCAATTGCACGAATAGATTCTCTGCCCAACTGCTGGATTCGAAGGCTGAGCCTTACTCTATACGCTACGGGAGTGTGAGGGCTGGGGAAATTGAGACAGCAGGCCACTTCTGCGCATCCTCTCAAAAGACCTTGGGATGGGCGTATTTCTGGGAGCTCTTTCACTGGGATCCCTTTTGGGATTTCATTGCCTTCGAATGCAGGAGGAGGCTTTTTCTTACGGTGACCACCGGAAGTGACCCCCTGCTCTTTACAGTGGGTAGGGGTGGGTTCTACTACCGGGGGCTCTTCTCGGCAAAGTGGGGTCACAACCCAGAAGTAGTAGAGAGGAAGAGCAGAACTGTTGTGTATAGTGAGAGTTTGATTAAACGGCTTGTGCGCAGTCAGCTCACATAAATCCAGTGTCGTGTTCTGACCATCCAAAATCCAGTTCTCTCCCTATGAGCAATCCTATGTTCAAAATGGACTCTAATTTGGATTCCTGTAAATCTTACGCGCACAGTGACGACTTTCTGGGCTTTTGGCTCAATTCCTACTCCCTGAAAATTAAATCCATGGAATTAGCAAAGGGAGAAGCGATTTCTTTAAAAGGCTGCTAGTAACAATCTAATAAAATGCAGCACAGGAATAACTCTAAAAAGAATTATGCATAAAATGTTTTCAAAATTTTTTCTAACCTTCACAGCAAAAAATCGAACTTCTCCAGAGTCACAGAGCATTGCAATATTTTCAGAGTAGAATTTGGGCTCATCAGGTTGAAACGAAATTTTGAGAACAATTTCTTGTGAGCCTCTGAGTGAAAAACAGTTTGGCGCAATTTGAAATGGGGGAAACTGGAGCCTATCCGTGGGATGAGGTGCAACAGGAGTGTTTGGGGGTGGCTGAGCTTCCTCGCCTTCAACTTCGTATTCCGCAGCATCAGATTCCAGTAACGTCATTTCAGGCTCCTCGCCCTGGATCTCAAGGTTCTTACTTTCTCCAGGATTTTCTACTTCAGATGAGGCAATCGGCTCCCCTTGAATACTCAAGTCTGTGTTGCTTGGATTCCTAATTTCCTGAGTGTGCTCAGCGGATTCCTGGGCAGCTTCCTGAGCAGCGGACGAAACCTGAACTTCATTTTCTTCCAGTTCTTTCATTTGCAAGAAATGTGGATTCTCAGTGGCCTCTTCCCCTTCAAACTCTGTTTCGCCATATTCTTCCACAAGCATCACCTTCGGTAAACCCTTAGATGAAGGGACTGGCTCTCGTGGGGATGGACCTCCGCCAGTATGCTAGATTAAATAGGAAGTACGGAAAAGTAAGAAATCGTTTAGACAACCAGAAAATATTGTCACCTCCGTCATGAGTTCAGCCTCCGACAAAATCCAAAATCTTCCACAGCCACCATGATTTTCAATCCTAAATTTTTTAACGAGCTTGTGCCCGACCAGGCACCCTCCACAGGAGAAATCTTCCATTGCAAGTACCGGCGGATCCTTGGAAGTGGCAATAATGGGAACAACAATCCCACCATCTCCCTCAACGCGAATGAAAAGCTCTTCCCTGATTGGGTCCTCAAGCACAGGGGAAGGTACAAACTGAACCAGGATTCGAACGTAGAGCCCGGGTGGGACACGAGTTTTCTCATTCAGTGTAGCAGCCCATACTATTTTGAAGCATGGATTCGTGGGTGGGACAAGGCTGAGACGCCTAGTAGTCTTTCCTTTGTTTTGTATACGAATCCAAGCAAATTCCTCCCAATTACAAGTGGATCTATTCTTTTGAAATATTATTTGACTTGGATTCGCAAAAAATGTTGTAGAGGGCTTAAGAGTTCCAGGACCAGTGTCTCCACAGCCTTTACATCGCCTACGCATGTGGAATGTATTGTTAATCTTTCACGCAAGTTACGCATGCGCTTACCCTTCAATTTTGGTTTTTGAAGGAATGAGGCAATATTCGGAACCTCTGAACGGCACTGGCAGTGGAATCCTCCAGTATTTCCAAGTACATTTTGAAATAGGATCGAGGATAGGAGGAGGGAGGCGCTGGAAAAACAAGACAAACTCTAATTGCAAGCCATGCAAAAGAAATTATTCAGATTTCAAAATTACAAATGGTTTTTCTTGATTACTGGGAGGCCCTAAATATTCCTTGACTTTCTTTCTTTTTGAAGCTTTTGGGGAAGATGAAGGGGAACATTGAAATGCGTCGCGCAAAGCCAAAGCATCAGCAGAGCCATCCAAGTCCGCCCAGCATTCGTTCTGGCTGGACTGACACCAGACCGGAAGTCGAGTTTCCCAACAGTTGCTCATATCGAAGATGACGAAGAAAAATGAAAATTTTTGCTAGTATTTTTTCTTACGCAAAAAATTTCAGCAGTTTTTTTTTTTCATTTATAATCGACAGCAGATTCCTTGGGATCCCTTGGCAACTCATTCAGCTACTGAATTTTATGCTATATTTCCCATTTGGAAATATTTTACGGATGCTTGACCAGCAATTGAAATTCAAGGATATTTGCTCTTAGTTCTGAAAGGCAGTGGTCTCAATGAAGGCTTTTCGTCATTTCAAAATCCTATTGTTATGAATGGAAACTCTGTTGCTGAAAAGACTCAGCTTTGCAAAAAAAAATCATTTGCTTCTAACTCATTCTTGCGGAACCAGGCAACAATGAAATAAAAATCTCCACCCTATTTTTTTGCTCTCAGGTGTGCCAAAATAGCGAAACGGAATCTGTCATCTATGGATTACCAGAGTACATAAGCCAAGCCCAGGATGTTTCCACAATGAGGGTTATTACAGCTCGTCTCCTTGCTTTTTAAACCAAATCCATTGTGTCAATGGAGCTCAAGGAATGAATGAAAGTGATCTCCTCGTGAATTTTGAAGCATAGAGACAGACAGCAGTTGCTTTTTTCTTCTCAGAAAAAAAAATGAGCAGATGTAATTTGATGCTTCTTTGATTTTTCTGTCATTTCGTTAGGAAAGCAAGGAGCGAAAAATAAGCAGATGACTCTTCTCTTATATAAAAATCAGTCTGACTCCATTACGTCTTCTTACTTTGTAAAGATTTGAATCTGTCACAATACATTCTTGGTCTTGGAATTAATCATTTCAACTAACGTGACTTGCAGATTCAATTTTTAGGCACCCTCCTCCCAGGGCTTTATTCTATTCATTTCAGTCGAACTTAATGATTTTTTCCCCGTCATCCTCAAATGCAGGTTACATAATCCCAAATTTCTACAAAACAAACGGGTAAAATCAACAGATGAACATTTTAATCCGTGTCTCTGTAACAGGTTCTAGAAAATTTTAGGTCCATTTCTGAAGAAATACAACACTGGATTGCAATTTGTAATTTTTTTTATTTTCATTTGTTCATAACTTCTTGTGATTTGTGACTTAAATAAAAAAAATTCAACTTATCAAGGAAAAGATATACAAATTCTTTAGCAACTCAACAGCATTCCTCTTATAAAACTATTTGAGAATCATTCGAAGCCAATTTTATCCCACGACTAAAATCCACCAACTAAAAAAGAGCTCTTTCCACATTCAGTTCCAAATTTTTTTAAGTCTGAACTATACTGCATCACTGAAAAAAGCATTTTACTGCAAATTTCAGTGATATTTCCACAGTATTTGAATTTGAACGGTCTAATTTTTCTCACTCACTCTTTTATAATACAGTTTTAACTGGGGTTCGGTTGATGTTTGCCATATACGCTCATCCAAATTTTTCAATTTTCAGAGCTGTATATTATCCTTAGCTAAATTTTGTAGCATTAAGCTACGATTAGATTAAATAACTAAACTAATTTTTTTTCTAATAAATACAATGCATTGGTACAACAATAAAAATTAAATTTTAAAAAATAAAAATAAAATAAAATCAATCACAGTCAACAACTGAAAAAACATTATTGTGAAGTAGGAAAATTGAACCTGAACTTTTTTGTATTGTTCTACTTTGTTAGCAAATTTTTAAAAAGATTTGCTAAATGCCCCTACTAGCACAAATGAAGAATTTTGAAGGAAGGTAACTTATTAGCAGGAGACTGGCCGAGTATCCACGTCCCCTGTAGGTGATTTGTCTGAGAGTGCTTGCGGATTCTGAAAAAAAAAAGAAAAAACAAAAATTAAAATCACATAAATTGAGGTTAGTTTTGAAGTTAATGAGATTTCTGAAAATAATTTCCTTCGGAAAGCACGACATTAATTGCTTATTGAGACGCTTGAAATTTATGGCAGAGTGAATAGAAATTTTTGGGTGGTTTCGAAGGAAATCATTCTCAGGCACGACACGAGTCATTAAAAATAACAAAGGAAATTAAGAAAAGAGAGATTAGAATACCTGAAGATGCAGCAGAAGAGATCAAGGAGGAGCGTTAGGAGCACCAGGCCTTTAAAACTGAGCAGAAAGATAAAAAAAGAACAACAGATGAGTAAAAATTCATTCGTAAAATAAAATTCATTGCAAAAAAAATGAGGATAATTTTTTGCTTTATTTTTTATTATTTAAATATTTTTCTGCTTCAACCGTTATTCTCCAATTGAAAAGCCTTAAAGCCACCTTGGAATTGAGCTCAAATCTTTCCAACTCTGATTTGTGAATGTAATTTCTTATCGATGCAAATAATCTCATTCTCATTCCCACACCATTAAACTCAAACCGTGTGAATCAAACCCCCTCGAATCCTTTATTCATAAATTTCCCTATCTCACCCTGCTAATCTTTTTGAAACGGAACCGAAATCCAGCTGCGAAGTTATTTTGAGTAGTACATTTTCCCGAGTTCGCGAGTACTGGGAAACAATAGGAAATTCCTGATAAAAAGCTTTTGTTATTTATTATGTTCCTATCTCTCCCATGAACTCACTTGCGAGAGTCTCAAAAATACTCTTCCTCAAAAATAAATTCCCGACTTTTTTTTCAGATGAGATTAACGTTCTTGAGTAATAACGGAATTTATCAAGCAGGCAGAACGCCTCCTCATTACAACCCTTGTGTAACTAACAAATCTACTTCCCTATCTATTATTTCAGCGGAGAAGTGAGAGAAGTGGCCAGGTGTTCATTTCCACTGATTTGCCAATTCCTCTACTCCCATTGTCATTTTTTTCCAAGTGAAAGTTTTGTTTCTAATCTCCATGAAATTATGAGGAGAGCACTTGTACTCAGCATCTGCCAATTATGACAAAAATCGGGGGAGGGGCAATTTCAAAACTCATTACGCATGTGTCAAGCGTCACACGACTGAAACAATGGGAATAGTTTCGGATGGTCATGACAAGGAAAAAATTAAAATTAAAAGTTGGATCCCAGTTCCCTGCAGTCATCTTGCAATTCTGCAGCTCCAAGCATATTTTTCAATAATTTTGAACCGGGATTTGCTTTAAGCATTTGATAAATGGCTAAAAACAATAGGGGGTTTCACATAACCTGATTATAATCCAAAAACCGATTATTTCCATGAGTGATTATAATCGG
>JABASM010001258.1:0-15545 GCA_019776545.1 Brachystomella parvula | reverse complement strand
CGGGAAGGCAGGCTCGCATAGGGTTGAAATTCGGCACAGGTATAGCAGACACACTGGCCTACCTATAGCCTGAGTTTCACCAATACGCACCTCTTAGTTCTCAATGCCCATTTGATACATTTTTCTTCGAACGACTGGATTGGATTTTAGGTAACAAATACCAGCGGCATAAGGTATCAACGAAACTCCGTTTCTCTTCTCGACTCTCACACAGGCACTTTCCAGCAGGTCCCTTTCTTGTGGAAGCTTCATAAAATAATTATACTTTTAATTACATCAAAGGCATACAGAACAGTTCACATACCCGTCTTTCCCAGGTGGAGTCATACAAGTATGGAACTAATTCCGCAATCACGATCCTAATTATCTCCAGGCTTAGCTTCGCCTTCCGTGCTGAGCGTAGGGGTTTCCGAAGATCCACACGCAGCTTGACACGTCTCCACCTCTTCGGTTTGGACTTCGGGTGGTAACGTTCGAAGAACTGTCTTCGAACCTCCACACGAAACTCAGCAATCGCTTGTTGCCGGGCGATTCTAGGGTCAGCTTCAATTTGAGATTCGTTCTCCGCCCCCCTTCGGCGGTAGTGGTAGAGGAAGTGGAAGATAATCGCATCCGCTTTGGATTATTTGGTGGTCTCGGTTGGTCATTTTGACTTGCAATTTCAGGTGGGTCATTTTCACTTTCAACTTCAGATATCGGAGTGTAGTGAGGTTGAGGTTAGAATCAACAGTGACGTTGAGACCCTAAGACATCATTTACATAACGGAGATAAGAAGGTAACCTTCCAATTCTAGTCATGTAAATAGGTATGGTTACCGCCTTTACATGACTAAGATTCTACCCTAGTCAACCCGTATTTCTGCGGAGGTAACATCCTCTTACCTCCGTAGAAATACCGTGGTTGGTCTTGTAAACGCGGTTACTGAGTAAACTCAAACCATCTCAACTCTTTCACATGCGGGACTGCACCCTCCCAACTTTTTTCTTCACTGCTACCAAAATTCATGGACTAGTAAAGTTTGTGTTTCTCCGCGAGCCCGCTCTTCCTCGTCACAGCAAGCACCGCATATTCTAATGCGCTTCCAGCTCTCATATAAACGCGGTTGGGTTAACAGTTTCCTTACCTCCGTAGAAATCTACCTCCGTAATATAAATCCGGCCTAAGGAGCGGAACTAAAGTAGGTGAGCAAACAGGAAAGGATTATCCATTTAAAGCAAACATGAGTACTAGGGCCAGCCACTGGGACCTCTTGAACAATGGCCTCGCTCGGCAAGTCATCCCCTTGTGATAGTGAAGCCGAAAATTCGCACAGCTCCTCTCTCACTTCTAGACTAAGAGTGCCAAATATGTTTGGAGAGATTATTCCTGGCTCCCTAGCCCTCCCAGGCGACAGAATACCGGGCGAGTTCGGCCAATCGCTAATGGGCTCTGTGTCGACTCCTGACGGTGGGGTATTCGGCAATACAATATAATTTTTAATTCCTTTCCTTCGCAAACTACTCAGCGACAACACCTGGAATTTTCAATTTAAGAAAATAAAAATTCAGAGTAGCATTAGTCCTCTTCGACTTGCGGCATTGACATTTGCGTACAAATCAGCCCTACACTCCGCAGTTTCTCAAAGGACGACTAAGAAAGTAGTCGCTGAAGTAGCCCATCTATACAATTGCTTTTCTCAATGTGAAATCAGAAAATATTTTTTTTCCCTAGTCCAAACAATCAAATTCGAAATTCCGGTAAAAAAGCTTTTAAATTTCGGAAACTATTTGAAAGATAAGAGAGCTTTTCTCTAAAACCTTACTCTCCCTTCTATTTTTCTCTGGTGAAATTAGCTCCGCTTTCCGTCTTTATTTTCATTTAAAAGCTTCTTCTCATGGGTCAAGAAAAAATAAAATAGCATTTCTGTTTTTCAAAAATTTTTTAGGAATTAAAAAATGCTAAAAACCCCAGCTTCCAAATGAAAATAACTATTGTACTCTGCAGGGACAAGCGTAGCGCAAATGAGCACTGGACGGTTTTCCTTCCAATTTCGATTAACATCGAGCATAGATGCTTACCTTGACAAAGATCCGAAAAATAGCACTAACGGTCAACTGACACTAATATCGCATTAGTCTTAATCAACAGTCCCAAACACCGTAAAAATCGGTAGAGTGAAACTCCAAAACTTTCCTAGTAGAATGTTCAAACCAGAAAATTAATCACAATTTTAAACTTCTAAAAAAGCACGAGGACTCATGTCGCACTTCTTTCTCCCTTCTTCTTTCCAGGGTTCAGAGCATTCTGAAGAGCCGGGGACCCAATAGAAGGAAAGCATGTGGGTAACACATGGATACGCATTCCTACCTTTTTCCCTTCATTTTTCCTTCCTAGAGGAAAAAATTCGCATGTGGGGCTTATTTTTAGCCTCAAAAATCCTAGAACTCATTAAGCCTATCAACTGTTAAGATTAGGGTTTGCCCTTTAGTTGGGATTCAAGCATCAGAAATCCATAAAATGTTAAAAATATTCAAGATCTGTCACTTTAGTTGTTAACCTTTAAGCTATCCAACTTTTAGCAATGTTATACTGCGAGTATTCGAGCCTGAGGGGGGGAGCATGTGAGCTCATCTCCCGGGAATTTCCCAGTCGATTCCCTCACACTCATGACCATATTTAGCCATGAGCTCCGATTACCCTCACCTATCCCAACGAGTCCTTTCTCACTCCCAGCAAGAGTCAGTCGGCGGTTGAGAGTTGGTCCAACAACTCCCAGACCTATCCCAGCACCACTCACAGCCTTCCACCCTACAGTCTCGAGTAGCCGCTTAGGGTTCTCCGTCAATAAAGTCATCAGATTCCTTTATTGCTGCGTGGCGTTGCTCCCTGTCTTAGCTGTGTTTCTCAGTCAGCTTGACCACTGACCTTAGGATCTCCAGCCGCAGAGCGCACTACCACTGAGACTATTAGAGGACAAGAGGGTCCCCACAAGTGAGTAGAGGTTCGCCGTGCTCCATTGAATCTATTGAACTACTCAGGCGAGACCAATGCATTTCGTATTCAGGATACAGCGGTCAACTTCGAAAGATGTGATGAAAAACTGCCCCAGACGCTTTGACAATGCTAGAGTGGTAAGTTACAGGTTTATTTAGAGGAGCTCTTTTTCTTTAGTATGATATCTAACTATCTCTAGTATCTACTAATTATAGATGGGATTTGACTTCTCAAAGATGCATTTCTTTACCTCCAAAAATTTATTTCGTCAGTGGAAGGACCTAGCACTGACAATCATCCAGTATGATGCAGCAGTGACCAATCTGACTCCAGCATCTCTCGGCATCGAAATTTTAGGTAATAATTTAAAAATCACATAACTGCACTATCAAAACTAAAAAAGGTCCGTCATAATTTTGAATTCAGATTTTAAAAAAAGACTCAGAGCAGCATTCCATGTGACCTTAACAGAGCATGAAATTTTCAAAATCAGAAACGGCGGGAAGTTCTCGTGATTTGGAGAGAAGTCGAGCAAAGGAAAAATGAACGTATAAGCAGCATCGAAACAGGGTGGAAATATAGCTCGAGGTATTAACGTGGGGAACAGAGCTAGCTCAAGCGGAAATTCATCACCAATTCAGCCTCAGCAGCATCATCCACTTCAGCCTTCGCTCTTTCGCTACCGGCCTACTCTGAGTCTTTCCCTCGAGGTCACAGGTGCTTTGCAGCAGCTAAGGAATCCCCACAGATTCCCTTCCGGTTTACCCTCACCCTGTTCCTGATTCCCCTACAGTTTTTTGAAGTTTTTATGAAATTTACACGTTTTCCATCATTTTTACGTAACTTTGCATGTTTTTCGAAATTTTATGGATTTCGGATATTGTTCAAATGTTTATAAATTTTGAGTTAAATTCGCATGGAAAATGGGTGTTTGCTAATAAGCAGCGAAACGCCACGCGCCCGCTATTTGCACAGCGAATTTGGTGGACCATGTTCGTTTTGTGCAAAAAAATTGAAATTACGCAATAGTAAAATCACAGGTAAAAACGCTAAATTACTGCTGTGATCCGTAACAGATTCCTTAGGTTGGCTGTACGAGAGGAGAGGGGTAATTGTTCTATGTGGTGGACTAAGTTAGAACACGGTATGTTAAGCATCAATACGGTATGAAGCGGTTAAAGTAATTGACTCCAATCTTCCCGGGATTCTCACCCCTTTTTGAAAAGCTTTGTTTTGCTCTTCTGAATTTTCATTTTTTCCTGACCACGTAGTGCACTCCTTTTGCAGGGCCAAGGGGGATCGAACCCCCGCCACATATCGAGAAGAGAATGGACGCTGGAACTCACTACTGACTAGGCTACCAAGCTAACCGGATTAAGCTAAAATAAAAACCTCATTTAGATACGACAGATACGCTATATGCTATGCTAACACAATAATTATTTACTTCAGACCCTTGGTTTTGTAATTCAGATGTTAATTTATCTAGGGTTTAGATAGCTCTGATTTTTTCTGATCTTCGACGTTCACCAGCATCAAAGCCAAACATCCCGATGTCAATATTAGCTTTAAGGAGATCTAGTTGGTCAGTTTCAACTCTTGGACGTCCGATTGTCTATCTCTTTTTCAATTTCTTCTTTACATCCGGATTATCTTCAGAAGCAACTTCTAAGATCCTCTTACGATTGTCACGATAGTTCTGTTGCCTTTGCCGATTTAACTCCGTTGAATGCACTTGGTTTTGAAGATTCTTGATTGTCACTTTTTTAGCAGCCAAGTCCTCCAGCTCGGCTGTAGTAGCTATGTTTACATCCTTCTTGGCTGGTAAGCCAATAACTACTGCTGATAGTCGCGTAATGAAGTAGAAATCGAGTAATTCAGAACCTATAATCATTAGACAAACGAATAAATGGCATAATTAGCGTGACGACGTTAATGTGCGGGCCCACATCCATTTGCTTGCCAGCTAAGGGATGTAAACCTTCACAAGGACTGTTACTCGTAGCATTCACCAAGAATCAAAGTTCCTTTACTCCATGCTGTGGTTCGGTGATCCTAAGCTGATTAGCTGTAGAAAAGCGCTCAGACAACAGTCACGGGTATCCTAAAACTTTTCCCTGGTGATGACTTTGCAAACAAAATCACAATGTCACTCACAATGCTTTTACAGAATTATTGCTAAACAACGTACACACGCCTAAGTTATAGATGGACTCTTTACTACATCTGTTCTTTACCGCGAAAAGCAGGCCAGAAAGGTGAAGGAGGTCCGAGCCCCAAGGCTCTTGATATTGGACCTCTTTAACTTTTCTGGCCGCCATTTTTTACAGGGTTAATCAATCCACATGAAATGTTTTTAAAAATAATCCACTGGATATTGGCAAACAATGCTTGAAAGGCTTACCCCGCGGCACTCATTCCTGTCGGAGTAATTTGGCTCAATAAAATTGTTTCCATAACTACAAGACAGATTTTAGTAATTTAATTTTATATGAATAATTTTTTGCCAGCTAATCTCTTTTAAGCACTCCATTCGCTGTTTCGATACAATTTCTGGCTTGCACGTGTGATTTTGGTAGCTGGTAGCTTCACATATTTTGGACGCAATTTTTCGATTTTGTCAACGCAGTGATGAACTTTCCTGCATACCGTTGACTTGTCAACCCCAAATAAATGTCGGTTCACTATCAGAAACGTTCCCGCAGATAGAAACCTCAGAGTGATGAGCAATTGTTTCATCAGAGTAACACTGTTATTACGATCTGTGGGATATTCCAATTCATGTTCAACCTGAAATACAAATTTAATTTAATCTTAACTTCATTTTCATTTTGATTTAAATAATGTTCCATGACTCAGTTCATCAAAAACGAGTTCAAAAATTGGCTTGTTTAATTTGAATCGTTGTTTAAACTCGTCGTCTTCATAGTCTTCGAATGGATGTTTCCGTTCGTTATGCTTTTTGAACACTGGGAGTGGATTATCAATCAAATCAAGCAATTCAAGCTCGTCATCGGAATCGTCGATGCCCATTGTTTTTAAGAAAAATTGTTGAAGAATGGGAAGAAACAGAGGAGAATGAAGAATGATAAAAACCGAGATTTACTCGTTAAATCGCAAGAATTGGGGTTTTAGAAATAATCCTAGTTTTAAGAAAAGAATTTTTCTGATTTAAGTTAAAATTGGTTCGGGCAACGCTTTTTTGAAAAGCGGGAATTAAATTCCTCTAAACCAACGTTACTTTAGTATTTGGTTGGTGCAATCCAACATAAGTATCCTCGCTGCTTTTCCGATTGCGATTTCCCTGTTACAAAAAGAAAAATCATCCCATCAACTTTTTGGTCAATTTGCTTAAGAATGAGGGAGTTGATTTTTAAAACCAAAAACTTAAACTGACAATTCAAGTCTCCTCTCTTGAAAGGGTATGAATAAAGTTATAAGCGATTTGAAGTCAGGCTGACAAACAAAATCGTCAGACATGGAAGGCTTCGTGAAAGAAAGCATCTATGTATGTGAACGCAGTTTTTTTTTTTTAGATTTAGAAGGGTTTATTGGACTTAGAGCCGCGCAGGCGCATCCACCCCTGGGGAGTTTTACAGATTGCGTTGCTAATTACGTTCCCGTTTTTCCTGATTTACCTAGTGTTCTATTTTACATTTTATAGCTTCGGCGGTGAAGTAATACAGGTTTTTCCATTTCGGCAGATCCTTATTCTTAAAACTTAGGTCTAGTTCATTTAATCTAAAATTATTGAGAAACTTTGTCTTAATATTATGATGGGCTTGACATTCATATATATGTTTAAATAAGTCGGTTTCAGGGCACAGGTTGCACCCTGTCTGCTTGAAGGCACCGAAGTTCAGCCATGAGCCTTTGTAGTAGAACGTTGAAAATCTTAATGTATGTTGAGAAATAAACGTGACGAGGTGGAGAGGCAGCGGGGTAGTGAGATGGGGTTCAGGTCCCAGATTCTTTTTGATGCTGGCGTAGTGGATGTGAACGCAGTAACTCAGCAGCTTTTTGAATTCACGAGTAGACTCGAAACAACTTAGCAATCGCACATGCCGCACTGCACTTTCTCATTTTTAGCCTCAAGCTTTAGCAGAGAGGCAAGAAGGATCAAAGCCTCTTGCGCTCCGTCCGTCCGTCCGGGCGTCCGCCATGCTATGATGCCAATGACCAGTAATTTCTCCAATGACAGTAACTTTCCCAATGACAGTAACTTTCCCAATGACAGTAACTTTCCCAATGACAGTAACTTTCCCAATGACAGCAACTTTCCCAATGACAGTAACTTTCCCAATGACAGTAACTTTTCCAATGACAGTAACTTTCCCAATGACAGTAACTTTCCCAATGACAGTAACTTTCCCAATGACAGTAACTTTCCCAATGACAGTAATAATCCCAATGACAGTAATAATCCCAATGACAGTAATAATCCCGATGACAGTAATAATCCCAATGACAGTAATAATCCTAATGACAGTAATAATCCTAATGACAGTAATAATCCCAATGACAGTTATAATCCCAATGACAGTAATAATCCTAATGACAGTAATAATCCCAATGACAGTAACAATCCCATTCAAAAGTACTAATCGGGATTGTTAGGGACTTCTTTTTGCGATTACTACTGGTGTCCGCGGACAGACAGGCAGACAGACAGACAGACAGACATAGCAAATGCAATAGCTCGACCAAGTCTGGCTAAAACCAGTATTTCATTTGAAAGAGAGCTCATCTAGTATGTTTTGGTACATTTTCTGGGGAAGTTTAAAATTGAAATTTGTTAAAAAACCAGCTTGAGGGTTACACGTGTCATACACCTTTTTTTGTCTCCGCGCTCACTAATCGTTCCCCAAGCAGCAGAATTGACTTTAAAAGTTCCCCGCTTACCTCCAATTTGACTGTTTTTCATTTTTGTCATCTTAAAGCAAGTTGCTCAGTTGATTCTGAATCAGAATTCTATGATAATGTGAATGAAGAATTAATCAAGCAAAGGCAGTAACAAGGGAGCATAGTAGGGAGAATAGCGCATTGACCTGAAAGCCACTTAAACTTTCCCTAACTAGTATTCAATAATTTTCTCTTTCATCGTTAAACTATTCGTTTCACTTATAATGTGGGATATAGAAACATTTTGTTATTTTCGCCGTTAGACACTGGACTGAGAGACACCTGGGAATTAATTAGAGGTTGGTCTGTGTTTCCCAAATGAATTTTCATAAACTTTTATATCTGTTCACATTAGAACAAGAAAGTTAGGACAACAGTAGAGAGTTAAAAGCATTGAAGCTTATTCAGCCTACGCCATATACTACTACCCTAGTCGGCACGCAGCCAAAATGAAAAGTACATGGTACCTTTTCATTTCCTTCCTCCTCTTTACCATTTTCAGCTTGTCTAAAGGATGGAGTCCGAATGAAAGTGGAATTTTGGTAAGGAAAAGCTAATTATTTGTCGGTATCGTAAATAGCTCTGTTCGTCCATCAGATTCGCCAAGAGGAATCAGACAATGACAATGAAGATGAGCAAGGAGATGGCAGCGGAACGCGGACAAACAGCTCCCTTTCTTCCTATCCGCTCTTCCCAATTGTAAGATTTTATAATTACTACTAATGTATAATGTCCCCCGTCAAAATTCGCCATTGGGCTAGGAGCCACGTCAAAGATTGAAAAAGAAAAGGAGTCAGCTGGAAAACAAATTTTTCGCTGTTTTGCTATAAGCAGTAAACGTGTAGCCAAGTTAAGGGAAAAATATGGAAGCCACGTTACCAATTCTTAACACGGAAAAAGTTCATTTTGTTTTTTGAACTGTTGTCGCCATTGCTTCTTTGACTTATTGACAGCCGCCAAATACGGGACACTAGATTACTTTAAAGTGAAACTATTTAAATATATTTCCAAAACCGATTCTGCAAATTACAAACAGGTGCAAAACTTTCTCGAATATACTATTTGTTTGGACAGGCGTGGACGATCAAAGTAAAAATGAACGAAAGATGCCCTTGCATCGAAAAATTGATGACTAAGAAAATATAGGATTTAGCGCTAAAAACTTTTGCATTTAATTCTCGGATAATAGTTTGTTTCGGTTTGATGCCTCCTTCAGCAGATAAATCAAACTGGAAAATTTAAAGATATTGGCTCAGGATTAAAATATTGTAATTTTATTTTACTGAAGCTAGGCATCAAATCAAGCCGACCCATGCAGCCGTCATCCCTGAATTAAATGTCAACACTTTGTGTGCGAAGTCTTCATCACTATTTCTTATTCATTAACTAGCAATGTAGTTTTGTTCCGCGCCAGCTGGCCAACCAGAACTTTCTGAAAGGTAAAAATGCCTAAGAGGAAGAGATCTGACCTCACCCCCTGTGCTTGGACGGACGTTTGAGGCCGTATAAAATAAAAAAGTCTGGCTCTTTTAGGTGGCGGGAATTTTCGAGTCTATTATTTACGGTGGACCGAACCGTACAAACCACATCAATATCACACATACGCTTTCAACAATTTCCAAAATCTTCTGGCGGCCTATTCTAAACCTGAGACACGAAAATGCAACCAGTCAGTACCAGAAAAATGGAAAGCTGAATAATGCTTCCTAAACAAGATTCATTTCAATGCTGTTGTTAGTAATAAAGATAAATACAGAATTGAGCATAGTAGATATGCACTGGAGACTTACAGTGAAGCTCATCCGAAACGAGATACTACACCAAAACGTAAATCCAATGTTAATATGATGACCTTTTCAGGAAAAGAAATAAAGTTATTCAATCAAATGATACTCCCACATTACCATTACGAAAGTGGCCGCATACAGCTTTTAAAAAAATAGGCGGCCCTAACTCAGTTTTTAGCACATAACCGGTTGGTGAAGATCATTTTTCCAACTTCGAACAGGTTTGACTTCTGGAGGTCACTAAAGGTCAACTGCCAGACCTCAGAGGTCTGGACAACCGATACGACAGTCGAAAGCTCTTACTTCCCCTGATTCCGAAAAGGTACCATGCTTGACCTTTTTAATGCACAACATAGCCACTAGAGGTCATATAATGATCAGCGTAAGTTTTGCGACCCCTGTCGGCCATATTGTAAATTTAAAAGGTCAAGTACGGTATATTTTTAGAATCACGGAAGTGAGAGCTTTCGATTAACGTATCGGTTGTCCAGATCCGTGAGGTCAAGGGGCTGATATTTAGTGACCTCCGGAGGTCAAACCAAGTCGAATCTGTAAAAATGATCTTCACCAATCGATTCTTCGCTGAAAACTGTGTTAACTGCGTATTTGTTTTTAAAGTTGCATGCGGCGAATTTCGTGACGATGAGAGGTTTCAGGTTTCTTAGCCGGAAACTGTTTTTGTTTGATAGCAGACATTAATAAGTTTTGATTTATCTCATTTTGGATGGACTTCACTGTATTATTTGCCGTAGTCAGCTTTTTGATAGTAGGAATGTGAAACAAAATTAACCTTACAAATTGTAAGGTTAATTTCGGATTTGAGAACGAATTCGCCCTTTTGGCTTATTCATTACTCCAGCCTTGGGTTGGATGACGCTGCTGGCAGAAGGGCACAAAAGTTATTTTTGAGTTGGGTGAATGACGGTCGAGAGTTGCTGTTATGCTCCCAGCAGCTTTGCATCTCCTTGTATCTAGTAATGATTTAAAACTTGTGTTTCAGCTATTTTTTGTTTTGCCTCCCCATACCAGCTATTGTGAGTCGGTGCAAAAATCGCGAAGGGTACTTTGACAGTATTACTTAAAAAAGCGTAATTCTTGCAAACTAAGTTGTCAAAATTGGCTTCCTGAATTTTGCAGCGCAGCATCGGCTGGTCGAGAAGGATAAAATTTTTGGTGGATTTACATATTAGCAGTAGCGTATGCCGGTTGCGGTAGTCGCAGTCCTTCATAAAGCTTATCCACGAACTCCCTTCCCCAGCTGAACCCTTGGTATGGTACTTCAGCAAGTGTGAATATTTCCCAGACTGTTACCCCGTAGGCCCACACGTCTGTCTCAACGGAAAACTTGGAGTCTCGAATTGCTTCTACAGAAAGCCATCTCCACGGTACCGGCTCATCCTACGTGAGAATTCCGGGTCAAATCTTGTCTATAAAGAAACCATAATTCCGATTACCTTTTGCTTCTTTACGTAATTCGTGTAGTCGTAGAGGTGGCTTGACAGCCCAAAATCCGTAATCTTGACAACTAGGTCGTGGTTAAGGAGAAGATTGCGCGTCGCTAAGTCTCCGTGTACAACCTACAGAAGAAATGGCGTCAGCGTTTTTAAAAATTTTTATATATTTTTTTTTGCGGAGAAGTTGAAATTTGTTTTAGCAACATTTTCTTGCAGAAGAAAGTGCGACCCTCCAAGTGAAAGTGATTAGTAATAAACATTTTAGTGCGATAGGTATTTTTCCCATAGAAACAGCATGGGTGTTTCTTTGGTGACGGGAGAGAAAAAGTCCACTACCTACCTTTTTCAACGCCTTGGAATCGCAATTCAACGTGGAAATGTGGCTTCCATTTTAGGAAGTCTGCCGAGAGGTCGAGATCTCGGAGAAATTTACTTTTTATAATTTCCATAACATTCGAATCCCACAGAAGTGAAAGTGTTTAAATAAATTTTGGGAAAATCGTCAACTTTCGGTACATTTTTTGGACAAACGAATGGTCGCAGAGGCTTCGTTGATTCGTCAAATTAAGGAAAAAGCGATTGTCTACAGTTCTATGGAATGATTTGGTTGATTTGCACCCTCTGGGCGTGTCAGGAGCGAATTACCTGAACCCTGTTTGTTTTTTCAGGTGAAATTCATGCTTTGGCTAATCTTACGAATATAGCACCGAAAATCACAAGTTTCATTCCATAGAACTGCTAATAATGAACGTACCTTTAATTAGACACCTTCCTCAAGGTCATAGAGGTAGTTGTTGTCTCAGAAAATGTACCGAAAGATGGACTAGTTTTAGGGTGAGATTTTGTCAGAATTAAGGCAGTTATGTGCAACAAAATATCGTTTTTAGACGATTATAATTTACTTTTGTTTAATTAACAACTCACTAACAACGCATACCTCAAAATTCACCCATAGCGACGCACAAAAAATAACAAAACCTTCTGCGCGTCCATAATCGTCGAAACGCCGGGATTTTTTTTTCATTCTGTTTCACACTCCCGCGCATTCTCGCAAAGAAGAGAAAATAGCAGAAAAGTACCGCAAGGTGCATACCTTCTTCTGTGAAAGGAATTCCATTCCGTTGGCAATTTGGCTGGCCCATGTAATTAAATCTTGCGTTTTGATGGCAAGCAAGCTGCTTCGCCGTCGCTCACTTTTGCTTTGCTCAGGCAAGAAATCGTCGATTCTCCACGAACGTACCGCTAATCTGCTGTTGGGACGGAGTCTAGAAATTAATTAAGAAAATAAAATCGGACGCAAAACCAGCCAATGAAGAAACAGAAAATCATACTGCGTGTCTTTAGTTTGGCTGATAGACAAGTCAATTTTTCCGTTTGAAATCTGGTTAGTGAAATTCTCCCTTGCAGAACGTAGGAAGGATTGAAGGTTTCCCATTCGCACAGTACTCGACTACAGCGTGAAGCTTCCCTTCCCTGAGCTCACGCGTCATGGCTCCAACGAGGGTGATGATATTCGGGTGCTGACCAACGTACATCAGAATCTTAATTTCGGAAAGCAGATTCCTGAGATGCGAAATATCGGCGGTAGCTCGAACTGTCTTGACTGCCACCGTCAGTTTTTCATTGTGTCTGGTAAGAACTCCTTTTGCTACAATTCCAAAAGCTCCGGATCCAAGGAGTTCCTCATCCGCTGGAGAAACAAATGGAATTTATCTCGGAAATTAAATATAATCGAGTTTGGGGCTTACAAATTTCTAACTTTTCTTTTGGTATTTCGAAATCTTGCTTATAGGGTAAATATCTTGCATTTTCCGTTAGCTCAGCAAATTTCTTAACTAAATCCTGGTTTCCATGCTCAAATTCCAAAATTTCAATTTCGGTGAGTTGCCCATCATACTGTGGATAAAATATTGTTAAAGCATGAGTCTGCCATTCTTTACGATGTCTCACATTTTTGCTTTTCAGAAACTTGACGAGGAAGAAGCTGAGAATCAGGGCAACGATGAATAGCAGCGAGCCGCAAACGGCCAAGATGATAATCAGAGCTGGAAATTGAAAAGTATTAGAAGATTTAAAAGATCTGGTGTTGCCAATTAGTTTTCTAGTTTACCTGGTTTTCCCTTCACCATTATCCTAAAGTTCTTTGTAATTGTCTGTCGAACATTTTGAGCCTTGCAGCAGTACACCCCCTGGTGAGCTTCTATGATTTGCTGAAACTTGAGTATACTAGAGTTTCCAATTAGCTCTATAGACTCGACTTTGCTGTTGTTTGGAGTTAGGAACTTGAACATAAAGAATCGGTTGTTAGGTTGTTAGCAAATGGGTGCTCATCACTTACATCGCCATCTTTGTCCCATGTGATGTTTGGGGGTGGCTCCCCATGAGCTTCGCAAGAGAGAAACCGTCCTTCATCCCCATAAGAAAACTCAAGCGTTACGTTCTCCGGATGGGAAAAACTTGGACTTTCACCAACTTAATGTGAATAGAGAAATAGAAGAGCGATTCGAACTTTTTTAAAAATAATTTTTGAGAGCTTACGCTTGACAGTTGCCATGTCCGACACATTTTTCCATTCCTTAGAATTCCATAGGGGGGCAGCGCAATATATTTTTAGTTTCCCACTCTCTTGCATTCGAATCGTCCCGGTAAATGTGATGACGTAGTTCTCCAGTTTCTCGATATACTGGATCGGGACTACAAAAAAGAAAAATTTTAAACGAGCCTTGCGGTGAATAGAGCCCAGTATTCATCACCCGATACCGAGCAAGTTAGACGTGAATCCGCGCCGAATCAAGATTTTGGTGCGCATCATAACCTATAGCTGAAAAACTTTTGGCCTGCAGGATTTTTTAGCTCAGAGAAGTCCTTGACAACGGCTTAAAAGGTCTTGACCCCGTTTTTTTTTCGCCTCCAGAAGAATCCGTAAAGTTCAATAATTTGAAAGATTGAGGTGACTTTTTCTCGTTTTTGGTAATTTCTGTGGGAGTTATGTTGGGTGTCGGAAAATTTAATCGGTGGAGGATTTCTAGTCCCAATAATTTTGGCACAGAAAAATTCCGCTAGCGGGCTTTTCCGCTCAGAGTGAACCCGACGTGGGTTCATTGCAAGAACCTGTCTATTTTGTATATAGGTCTGAATTTGCTTATCTACTGGAGATTTTGGGAGTGGAGATCGGGGAACACAATCAAATGGCTTTAGAAAATCGCTGATTTCTGCAAAATGCAATCGTGGCATGCATCTCTCTCCCGATTCCAACTGCGTAAGATTCTAGAGGCGCGTTTCTGAGGGTGGAAAAAATATCAATTTGAGTTCGCTGGTAAGCCTAGAAGCCTCATATTCCGTCTCAGTGTGGTTTTGAGACTCAATTCTGCGGCAGCCAATCAGAGAACTCGGTACTCCTTTAAATTTTTTCTGAGAGGGAAACCAAAGCAGAGCTGAGAGGAAAGGAGCGTTGGGGGATCCAAAAACAGCAGCTGAGTGAGCACGCACTAGGGGGCAGCCCTCCTTCGGAGTACACACGTGCCAAGTAGCCGCTGATCCCCTGTCCGTTAATGGTGGCCAATGGGACGAGAGCTTGTAGGTTTCTATTGTCTAGTCTCAGCCAATCAAGCGGGAGGTTGTAGGACGCTACAAGATTCGGCGAGAAACGAAAGCAACGGAAAAGGGGTGGGGGGTCAGAAGAAACACGCAGCAAGGATAGGCGTTCTCCTCCCTCTCCTTCCTCAAACAAAAAAGCTGGTGGAGTTTACGGGGGAGAACGCATCCTCTGATTTTGGACCCTTATGTATGTATGTTTTAAGGAGGGAGTGGTGAAGCTCATTGAGCGAGCAACCCCAACTTACGCCGATTAGGCCACTAAATAGGCTCATTTCGGACACTCCACTAGAACAGCTTTAATTTAAGGAGCTATATCCTACTCCAAGGAAAACCTTAAACTTAATCTTATAAACTCAAGGATCCCTGAGAGAGGAATGTTTAAGAGATCTTCTGGCTCCAGATTTTGGACCCTTGGCACGTGTGTACTCCGTAAGGAGTGCTGTCATCTGGTGTGTGGCTGTGAGTGAGAGGAGAAAAGCATTGGGGGATGCCAAAAACACGGCTGAGTGGGAGTGAGAGAGAAGTCACGAGACACGAGACGAGTCACGCCATGCAAATGAAGGTCGAGGCTTCTAGGCTTACCGGCGAACTCAAATGGATATTTTTTGCTGAGGGTGGTGAAGGAGTTGCAGGGTTAGAAAGTAGGAAGCGTCCAAAACTGGAGGTGCGCTGGCTTAAGCTCAGAACGGGCAAATATTAACGGGCCATTAAATTAATCTTAAAGTACCATTACATTTGATTTATTTTGCCTCAGGCTGAAACTGCCATTAAAAATACCCAGATTACCATTAGATAATTCTGAATCGCCATTAGAAGCACTATTTTTGTGAA
>JABASM010001257.1:3549-15556 GCA_019776545.1 Brachystomella parvula | reverse complement strand
GTAGCAAATGAATGAGTTTTAATTGGGATTGTTTGACTTCATTCTCTTAATGATAAGTTATGAACGGCTTCCTTTCCCCCGCCCACCTTGTAGCCAGTCTTCTGTCCTAAGGATACGAAATTACTCTCTCTTTCGTCTCTCGTCATCTCACCATGACATTGACATCCAGAACACCCTCAAACTCTTTTGCAATCTGAGGATTTAAGAATTTAAGATCAGAAACAGGGTGGTTTGATTTGTTTAATCTTTAGTAATGGCAGGAATGCAGAGCGGGGGGTGGGGCATGTTTCTGAAATTTAAGTAGGAAAACAGTTTTTTTTACGGGTGCAGTTTCGTCCTAGTAGCGTCTCCGTTGTTTGCGCGTTCTATTTATGGGAATTTTTAAAAATTCGTAATTGTAAAAAAAAATCTTAAAAAATACAAAATTCGAATAATTCTTAAAAAATGGTAAAAATTATTGGTTATTGATAGGAGACAAAACTCAGGGTTTTCTAGAGAGATTGAAACTGATTAGTAAGCATTTTGAAATTTCAAAAATTAGGCTCAAAGGATACCATTTTAGCAAATTAACAGAGTCGCCCTTCTCGTTCCAGGGTCCCTAGTCTTACAAGGGAAGTGTATGATATGCGTATCGCCTCCAGAAATTTTGAGATACAAAAAAGTTGTGCTGGCCTATGTTGATTTTGAAGTGCAAAACTGGAAAAATGACTTATTAATAGCGCGAGCGCGAGCGCTATTCATGCGAATGCAATGTTAGTCCGGCCGTCCGGCCGGCCGGCCGGACGTCCGGACTACATAGAAATTTCAAAAACCCGCATATACACCCGGTACATACGGTACTCGGTATTTGTGTACACCGAATGAATTACACTCGCGCTATTCCATACTCCCGTGTTTGCACGGTTTATTTTTTATCCCTTCTGGAAGTCTTATTGAAATCCCTGAGTTCCTACTCCTATGCAAATCACCGAAATTCTCAGGCTTGAGTGACAGTATAAATTCGGAATGGAGATTTTCAAAGCTGTAAATTCATCCACTTCTCTGTGCTGCCTTCCAGA
Source organism: Brachystomella parvula (assembly GCA_019776545.1). NCBI lineage: Eukaryota > Metazoa > Arthropoda > Collembola > Poduromorpha > Brachystomellidae > Brachystomella > Brachystomella parvula. The sequence continues at coordinate 14,498 of JABASM010001257.1, read as the reverse complement.
ANAAATGACTTATTTTTTATCCCTTCTGGAAGTCATTGAAATCGCTGAGTTCCTACTCCTATGCAAATCACCGAAATTCTCAGGCTTGAGTGACAGTATAAATTCGGAATGGAGATTTTCAAAGCTGTAAATTCATCCACTTCTCTGTGCTGCCTTCCAGAAATCTCAGTTTTTCTAAACGTGGAACGCCATTCATACACTTCCCTTGTTAGTCGTTTTTGAAGCAGGGATTCTCAGCCTTAATTTTTTTTTGAGGCGTCCTTCAGCACAGTTCAACGCTTTTTTGGCTAGATTTTCGTAAACTTTGCAGAATTTTGCGGAAGATAACATATGCAGGAAGGATGAACTCTCTCCGCATTTTGATTCAAAAAGTCTGGATTTTTACTTGACAAGTTGTTGCTCTTGAGCAACTCCTTATCTCATTCTCATGACTTCAGGTGTGAGTGAGTGAATAGGGAATAGAGGTGGTCCAATTACTCAGAGCATTAAATAGTTGATGGATGATGGCCAAAAATTGTTAATCTCTTGAGTTGAGTTCGCCGACAAGAAGAATCACACTTCTGCTACGGAGCTTCGAGGAGGGCATTTCGACAAGATTGGGATGAATAGGAGAGGTTGATCGGTCACGCTGAGGCTTACGAGGTTTCTGAACCAATCAAATGTCAAAGTCAAGAAGGAAAAAAATCTCCGAAGGAGATCATGAAGGAAACACCACCAGTAAAGCCCTGCTCCTCAAATGATTCCTCCCAGGTAAAAGAGACAAGCTATTAGCATCATCCGTCAAAAACAGAGCGATTAAAAAGATGAGGTTTGAATGAATTCAATGGAATTTCTTCTCCATAGCCGGGTTAACTGGTTGCAGTTGGCTTGGATACTTGAAAAAATTTCCCCTACTCGGATTATACACGGACTAATAGAATTAAACTAGGAATTGGTAATGATCAGGGGAAATATGCATAATTTTTCATTTAACCTTTTTGGAGTGATGGATGGATTCTGTGGTTGAGGATGGTAAGCAGGGTAGGAAGGGAGATGAGATGATGAATGATTCACCTGAGCTCAGGTACAGAAGACACGCTCATCTCATCATGAGCCTCATAGACTCAAATCACAATCTGATTTGAATTTAAAATAGATTATAAAAGGTGGGAATCATTTATCACGTAATTTGACAACCTGCAAAGTTGATCTGTAAAAAACATGCGGATAATCATAATTTTTTGGTATTGGTAATGATCAGGGGAAATATGCATAATTTTTCATTTAACCTTTTTGGAGTGATGGATGGATTCTGTGGTTGAGGATGGTAAGCAGGGTAAGGAAGGGAGATGAGATGATAGATGATTCACCTGAGCACAGGTACAGAAGACACGCTCATCTCATCATGAGCCTCATAGACTTAAATCACAATCTGATTTGAATTTAAAATAGATTATAAAAGGTGGGAATCATTTATCACGTAATTTGACAACCTGCAAAGTTGATCTGTAAAAAACATGCGGATAATCATAATTTTTTGGAAAATCTTTTCTTTTCTTCTACTTTTTTAAAACGGTAAACGAGAAAAAAATTTCAGACGTTTTTTGTTCATTTACACTTTGATTTTGCTGATTTTGGTGAGAAAATTTTCTTATTCAAACCGTTTCAATCAAACTTAATGGATCAACTTTTATCCAATATGTCCGCAATTTCAGGCAATTTTTCTACGCCGAATTTTTGGTAATTTCTGGGCACAAAATTTTTCCAGTTCTCTTTGCACACCATTGTGCACGAAGACTACCGTCGCTTGCTGCGCCAGAAATTCGCCAGAAAAAATGTTTTGCTTAATTTTCACTTATGAAATTTGCAGCATCTCAGACGCACTTCTAAAAAGCTGCGTCTGGTACAAACGCTTGAGTTTAAAAAAAACGGAAGTGGGTTTTTGCTGAAGCGATATTCAGAAAATGTGGAGCTTGTCAGCTGTTTTAGGTTGAGCAGTGGAACCGTGGATAAAGTCAACATGTCAAGATTTTAGACATCAAAATTTAGGTTCCCACCACTTGCGACCTGCGAATTGGAAGCAAAATTAGGTTTTGAATCAACTTCTCGAAGTCGCTTCAAATCGCAACTTTACAGATGCGCCTCCAAATCCCCGAGGCAGAAGCAAGCGGATTTTCACAATCGCACAAAAAGAAAGCTGCGAGCTTCGTAAAAAAGCTTCGTAAAAAAGTCGTAGCTTTACTTTGCTTTTTGCTTTAGTGAAAATTCCCTATAAGTTAGCGTCTCTGATTTTTTGTGATGCACTGGCCGTTTCATCAAGAAAAAATTAGGCTTAAATTCTGAGAGCCCTACTAATTCATTTGCTTAGAGAACTTTTTCGGAAATTGTATTAGAAAGCATCTAATTATTTCTCCCCGCAAAAAATTTTCAATGCACACATCCGACCAACAACACAAATAAATATCCTTAAATCACCCTGCCTGAACTAAACTCTAAAAATATGTTTCAAAAATCCCCTAGTGAGTTTTAAAATCCAATTTGCATTTTTCTGGATTTTCAACTCGTCAACCCTTTGAAAAACCTCAATCAGCCTGTGATGGATCACTTACTCAAACCCTATTTTAAAAAGCGTCAACAAACTTTCAACACCGGCTGCTCATTCTGATTGGTTGAGTTCGTGAGATTGTGGAGCTGCTTCGGCTGTTTCGGTTCTACTTTTTAATCCTTTTCCTATTTAGCATCGTCAGGAAGAGCAGGAAGTAAGGAAGGAGTTTTTTGATACCCATAAATTATTTGAATTTAAAAAATCCCTGCCTGGATCGAATGGAAGTTTGAGAAGAAGGGGGTAAACTTTCCCTTGGAAAAAAAATATCCATGGAGAGTTGAAAGAATTTCGAAAGAATCTTTTTTTGACAAATCCAGATTTGCCGTGATGATAGATTACTTTTTGGTTGTGAGAATGGATGAGAGTATGCCACGCTCTTCTGAGATTCTTTAAATGTAGGACCCTACCCTTCCCATTATCCAAGTCTCCCTTCCTCGTATGTGACTCCATAAGTCTTTCAGTTTGAAACACATAAATCTCCGACTTGTCGTCTGCCGCCCAAAAGAAACAGGCCATGCTTTGAATACCTCCACCAAAACTACAGATTGCTCTCAAATCCTCGTCTCTATTCCAGTTCCATTGTCCAAGGAACTTGAACTTTTAGTAGTATGTGATCATGATACGTTTAAAAAAATATTTTCCACAGCCGAGCATCAACAAGAAGCCCATCCTTGTGTTTGGAATAGCTCAAGCGAGACTATCATCATCCCTATCACTTGACAATGACGACAGCAAGTACATGGGCCACAAAAGGGTCCGGGGAGATTTACTACCGAGTCTAAGACATCTTGACGGCTCCTTGATAGTCTCTAAAAAGTTTATAGAAGACCCATTAATACAACGGAAGTGACTTTGATCTACTGCTTTCCCATCCTCAATTTATTCAGTCTAATACAGTGAATTCGGTTTCGGAAAAAAAAAATTATTGAAAAGTCAAAGCAAGCCACCAACAACCCAAGAAAAAGAAACGGGTAGCTTAAAATTTCCACATCGGCAGAAAAAATTTTGTTTTAGGTCGAGAGAGTAGCTACGAATGAAACTGTAATTGAAAAATTGTTTTCAAAAATTACGTCGCCTTACTATGATTCAGCCATCAAAAGACCAGCGATTTTGGGAGAAATTTTGAGATGGCAGCCGAGCTTTTCTAATTAGTGAATGACGTAATTTAAGATGCGCTTGACTAAAAACTAGAGAAAATTGGGTTAAAGCTTGGTAAGGTTAAAAATAAAAATTAATTTTGCTTTGCAGAAAAACTTGATGCACAAATGGGCATCGCTGGCCTCCTGAGGATTAAAGCAAATGCATTCAGCTTTCATGGCTTTTTTAAGGATAATTGCGAAAAAGCGTTCCCTATTATTCCGGGATACGGTACTGAAATTTCCTTGAACTGTTTCCCTTTTTCGCTCTGACTTGATTATGGCATAATAATCTCAGTAAATTCAGAAATTCCTGTTCCGCCCTCGAATTGTCTGCATTAGTCCTTTTTAAGCGACAGAAAATTGTGTCAGTTCTAGTTTGCAGGGTGACAGTTACACCTGCTTTGTTAATTTGGCAGGATACTTTAGATGTTGAAACAGAGCTCCAATAAATTTAATTAAACTATGGAAAGGACACTATAACTTATTAAGTGTCATGGTTTTTACTTGCAAGAAAAACTACTGTCATTGACCCTTTCGTTACCGACACCAAACAAAATTAGATGCTTTCCCTGAAAAAAGAAGATCTGATCTCTGCAATTTTCATGATTTATTGGTTTTAATATTGATTTTGTATTTGCTTTCAACTCTCATTAATTCTTAGCATATTCGAGTTGATATATTAAATTTTTTCGATACTTTTTCATAAAATGCTGAAGGTCAAATCAATTAGCCTGTACTCTAATATCTGTCAATCAAGCTTATCCCTCCTGTTTACAACTGATCTGCCAGGGACAAATGTTTTCTGCGAATTCCTCTTGTGGTTTCGCATTGCGCACGCGCCATTGTGCCAGTTTAGCTTACTAATAATTCCCATACATCGCTTTATCCCTTCATTCAATTTGTAAACCGAACACAAAGTAAACCTTTCTTAAGAGGGAACGGTACGGGATTGTGAGCGACTTTTTAGCCGAATTTAGGTTTATTCAAATCAGCACACTGTCCATAGCAACTTACTATTTTTCCGGATGGCGCCAGTGTTGGGAGCGCTTTGGTGGGGTAGCGACTTGCTAAAACTATGATGCATGGAAATCGAGATGTGGATAGGAAAGGAAAGAAGCGTATATTTTTCTCTCAGCCGATGACGATGATACAGCCTCATCGAATTTAAGTTCCTCACATAATTAGCTATAAATAAACAAATAATTAAGACCCCAAAAAACCATTGCCCTTCGCCTCTCTCCATTGAATGCAATGGTGAGAGGCGAAGAACAGTGGCTTTTTTGGGCTTACTTCTTTATAACTAGGTATATCTGGGAAAATTGTTTCAAAGTTTTCTAAAGTTTTGGACTTCGAAGCAACAAGGATTTCAGTGAGGCGACTGCATTAAAATGATTACCAGGATTTGAACTATTTCTTAAGTGATTTGCCGTCCAACTGGCATTTCTAGAAACTTCAGTATTAAATTCCTCAATAAAATTCCCCAGGTATGTGTGCTTAACTTGGAAGACCCTGCTCCTGTACTCCAATTGCTCAATTGCACTAGAAAATATCTGGCTTCCATGCACCAAACTCCATTGCCCCTTTTAAGCTCTTCCACCCCCGGCCACATTGGATTCGTGAAAAAATTACATGTTGCTCCAGATTGTGTGCTGAGTTGAATAAATCTAAACCCGACTAAAAAATCTCTCATGACTCCCCACCGTTCCCTCTTTAGCTCTCAATCTTAAGTGCATCAGATCTTTACAGAATTTAATTAATGCAAATCTGCAATGTAGAATATGGTGAAGGGTTGCTCCTTTTTACCTAAGTTATTTGAGTGCGGATCCATTTGGACAGACTGGAAGAATGAGATTAGTAATAGTGCGTGAGATCATAAGTGAAAGGCTATCTGTTTCATTTCTACTAGGAGTTCACGCAGAGCCAGAGATGAGAGTATTGTTCAAGCAAGGAAGTAAAGAGGTGAGGATGAGGAAGCGGCTCCTTTAAGGCCCTCATTGATTTAATAATTTCCTTGATGCGGTCATTTGTATGCATAAGCTAAGGCGTTCCCAAGGTAAAGCTACTCAAGGGGTCACGCTGATTTCATTTCGAGTTCAGCTATAAACTGGAACCATTTACTTTTAAACTTGTAGAGCTGGAGCTCTGCATTCTCAAGTATCCCAGCGGCCAGGGTGGTTTTAATCATTATTATCATTATCATCATCAGGATCATGGGTGCCTTTGACTCTGGGTTCACGTCCTACTAAAATGACCTCTTTGGTGAGTACTTAAAAATGTTTCCTGGTGATAAAGGGCTGAGAAATCCTGAGAATTCCTTTTCCATAACATGATTTTGCTATTGTAATCCACTGTCGGTGACAAATTTCAACAAGTTTTCTGGAGCCCGTTGTCATCCACTTTAAAAAAAAAAAGAAGATTCAGAGGTTGTAAACTCTAAATCCACTTTTTGAAAAGGTGAGAATTTAGATGAGATGGAAGAATTATCATTCTATTCTTCTTTTTAGTCTTCTAAAATAAAAAATAAAAAATCTTGAGGATACAGGAGCTGAGAGCATCTCCTTTGTCTTCGTGGTAGGTGCGGAGGTCTTTTCTCCAAAATAAAATTAAAATCAGTGGGCTTCAAATGAAAGCACGTGGAGATGTCCTTTGTTTTTGGGGTTTTGAAGAAAAACCTGCTCTTCACCCTCCTGTCTTTTGTCGTTTTGGTGGTAGACTGTAATCAATCCTTTAATAGAACAAGTGGATAAAATAAAATAAATAAAACTCCTGGCTTCTACTTTTTTTCTTGAAATCTTTTATTCTCATCTCATCTTCAACTCACCTTTCAACTTACGTTAGGATTTCTGAATGAAAAACTTGAAGTTTTTCATTGGTTTCTTGAAACCGAGGGTTTAGCTCTTTTACCTGCTAATAAAAAAAGTAATTTAGAGCTACAATTAAAATCAAGGTAAAATGCGGAGATAAAATCATACTGCGAGTCTTGAGCTTGTTTAAACCAAATTTTTTTATAGACTTCATTTAATTTTTCCCATTTTCACAAAAAAAAAAAAAAAAAAATCAGGTGAGATATTAATGAACTAAAAGCAATGCGTCTATTGTCTTTTTTATTATTTTATGAGAGGAGAATGGGGCAAAATGACTTGAGTCATCTGTATTGTCTTCTTGCTGGCGAAGGGTATAGGGTTTAGCAGTTACCAATACCTATTTAACTTCACTGCTTTGCTTATGCTGCTCAAAATAAACTAAAAGGATGAGTCACTCAGTAGATTATGTCAGCTTAAGAATTATTAGGGAGTGATTTGACATCGCTTCCTTCTGAGTAAAGTAGATTAGACTGTCATTCTGACTCTTCTTGAAGAGAAAAGAGGCAGTCAAATATTTCTGTCTTCATTAGATTTTTAGAATATTCTGAATTTGTAGCCGGCGTTCCGGCCTCCTGCGATCTGCCATGGATACAATTGGTCAGATGCTCTGCTTTCTCTTCATTTTGATTTCTGCCGTATCGGGACTCACTGTTCTCATATTTTGGTATATTTCAGTGTAAGAAATATTTTTATCATTATTTGCTGCTTGTAATTCAGTTTTAAGGATTTTAATTGTTTGTACTTTTTCAGGCCTCTGGTTTACGCAGCCGCGGCTCCAGTGGCAGCATTTCTAATTTCTTATCTACTGCTTCCAGTTCTTTTTATTTCTAGTACGAAACTACAGCGTTATTTTGTGTACCTCTCAGCAGCTCGTGAGTTTTAAGCGTTTACCCTACTTTCACTTGCGAATTTTTTACCCGAATTTTTCGATGCTTGAAATTTCAGGAAGATTACCACTGGAATTTGATTTTGGTGACACGGCAAGTGCTGGGCTTGCTGGATGCAGGAATTTTTATTTATTTCATGAAGGAGGGAGAGAGTACATTGGAGTATGGTAAGGAAATTTTTGAGTTTTCCAAAAAAAAATTTTTACAGAGGGGTAATTATGAGGCACGTTTTCCAGGCACCTCCTTCCATACAGCCTCATAAATGACTCAGTGCCAAAATTTCACTGCGAAAAATTCTGGACTAATTCATTGCGAAACAGTGGGAAGCACGTGGTAATTTACTTCCATGGGAACACAGGGACGCGAGCACTGGATCACCGGAAGGAACTCTATTGGATGCTCCAGAATTCTGACTGCCACGTTCTTGCCTTCGACTACCGGGGTTTTGCTGACTCAACACCTACACTCATAACTGAGGAAACGACAGTTGAGGATGGGCTTCTGATCTACAACTGGGTGAAGGAGGTCATTGGACAAAGTTCAAATTCGAAAATTTTCATATGGGGTCACTCACTAGGCACAGGGTAAATCCAAGCTTGATTTAAAAAAAAAAAAAATTTGTTGCCACAAGGCGAATCCATTGAAATTTTTTTTTCTCGTGTGAACAGTGTGGCAGGTCACGTCGTTGCCAGATTAGAAGAAATAGCCTCTCCTCCAGCTGCACTCATTCTTGAAGCACCATTTACAAATATCGGGGATGCTTTGCAGCATAATCGGCGAGCAGTTGTAATTTCAAAATTTAAAAACTTGAAACTGAGAGCTTACAAAAATAGTTGTCAAAAAATTTATTTGTGATGTAGCTGTACAAGCACCTTCCCAGATTCCAAGGGATTTTCGTAGTTCCACTCAATAGAAATGGGATTTCTTATAAGACTGACTCACACATTGAGAAAATTCTGATGCCAATTCTCATTTTGCATGCAACGGACGATGAGACTGTACCATTTCCACTAGGAGTCAAGGTGAGGCGTTATAAGAAAATCTGAGTAATAGGGTAATTTAATTTACTAAAAAAAAGCTGCGATATTACGGAAATCCGCCGGTTTTTTTTTGCGAGATTTATGAAATTATTTATTGCGCGATGTATTTATTTGTTTCTGCTGATTCGCAGACCTGCCAGGAAAGCTGCGTTTTGACGTGATGCCAAGAAGTAGATTCGAAATTTTTTCTCAAATTCGCACGTCTCGGGTGTGGGGACCCATTTTTCGCTGTTTGAAATCTAAACTAGCAGGCTGCACTCGTAATTTTAACGAGATAAAATCACGCGCTAACAAACTTCACGCCTTTTCTTGCGACTTTAATGGAAAACTACATAACTTCATGCGTCTGCGGCCAGCGCAGTTTTTACACGTAATGCTTGGTTTTCACATACGAAATTCGCAATTTGAAAGACATATGCCTCAAAATCGCAACGGGATTTTCCCAATCGCACAAAAAATTTTGAACTTTACAAAGTTCCAGCTGTTTTATGTTAATGAAAATCCCTTATAATTCTGTAAATTTCTCTCAGCGAAAGTTGCCATATAAATGCATAGGAAGAATTCGTCAATCCCATATGCATTCAAAAAATGTTTGTTTCGATTTCCAGTTATTTCAGCACGCAAGAACCATGCGTCCCACACATGCTCATCCAGTTCACTTCAACACATTTCCCAAAGGTCACGGACATAAGTTCATTCACACTGCCCCGGATCTGGCTCGCTACGTCCAGTCTTTCATCGCTGCTACCGTAAGCGGGGATTGGTCCGGATTCACCTGCGAGTGCTGTGCTACTAACGTTTAGGAATTCATACCCCTCAAAAACCGTTCTCATAATTCATTTTTAACTTTGTACAGAATTTTAAAATAATTTTTTGACTGTAATTAAATTTTGATTGGGCTGGTTGAACCAATTACAACTCCATACTGAGCAGGTACGCTTTCCCGTATGTCTAGTAATCTCGTATGGGAAATTGGACAATATATTATCAGACTGTCAGAATTATCGTTCCACCTTAAATTTTAATTTGGATCCTATTGGAATTATATGAGCTTTTTTTGTCAAGGGGCTCAGAAATGGTAAGAAATAAAATTGGATTACTGGATTAAAGCCCCATTGTTGGACAGCGGAGAAAATTCTCATTTGGAATTTCTCTTTAATAAGATTGATAATAAAGGAGTATTAATTGATGGAATGATTTATCTTGGTGGATTAAGTCATAAATCTATCACACCTGTCAGATTTAATGCAATTATAACTATAAATTCATAGAAACTTTAAATTATAACAAGAAAAAAAGGTATTGGATGTATCTGAGCATTTTTTGGCAATTTGCAACAATTTTTTGCGTATGTAGATTTTCTATCTTTTTGTTTTTGGAGTTAGGGTTTAAGAGCAAAGAAAAACGTTTCCGAGTTATTGTTATGTAAATTCCTAGGTTAAGACCTGCAATTACCAACACGCAGAATTCAATTAGAAATTAAATCATGACACGATTCTGGAGCAGTTGTGAAGGTCTTGAATTCGATTATACGTTTTTAAGAAAAACAACGCGGCAGAATGGGTTCTTTGATATAATTACCTATAATTATCTCTTCCCTTGATTATTTTCTCTTTATTCCTTCTACCACCTCAAAATTTTTAGAGACTGAAAATTATATGTGCGGAAGAATTTGTTATTACTAAGTTAAGTGGATCAAAAACTTGTTTTCCATAAATGCTCTTATGAGATCAAGAAAAATAGAGCAGCATGCTCCTGCTAATATCCTCTAAAATGACTGATCGAAATTCATTGTGCGAACGAAATCAAGATTTATTTGCGGTAGGCAATATTATTACAGAGCGTTACACAAAATTCCTACATCCTTCCAAACTAATAAAGATTAATCTGATTAGAATCGGTCGTGACTTTTGGATTTCTGTTTTCCTTAAATCAATTATCTAGATCAAACTACTTGATAGTAAGTGCATGGAGAGTTTAATAACAGATTAAAAATTCAAGGAGCACGAGTTGGTAAATATAGAGGAGTTAGGAAATGAAAATTATCTTCAGCCTGTGAACTTTTTTAAAAACCTTTTGGCAATCTTACATTTATGTAGTTGATTTCAATCAAATGAAAGAACAGCGACGTTTTAATTTTCGAAAATTGTCACTCAAATCTGAAGCTTCAGAAGCCTCTTCATGATGAGCGCACGAAAACCATCTTCGCTGAATAAATAAAAAAACCGGAAAAATGTAACGATGCAACTCAAGAAATATGGTTTTTAGAAAACCAGCGAAACACAACCTAAGCATTTTTTCACTTCCCTTAAATATCTTGAAAATTGACCAGAGAACATGATGGTGGTGTTAGATTTGTCATGGATTCGATGCTGTTGAACGTTGAACGATGCAAGAAAATCACGAAATTTTGACACGGGGGGGGGGGGGGGGGG
>JABASM010001256.1:0-15558 GCA_019776545.1 Brachystomella parvula | reverse complement strand
TTATTTCTGCTTACCCGGAGCGAGAGAATGAAAAGATGGCTGAAAATGAGGGTGGAGCAAACAACGAGTTTGAGGGAGTAAATACTTTCCGAAGAAAACTGGAACTCGTTATGAATGATTATGCAAATCATTGCAGTTCCACAACCCAATAGTAGAATCACAGTTCCAACAATGACTGACCAGTGAATCTCGAAGTTGTCAGGTTTTTGATGCTGAAAAATGAATCAAAAGATTATTTCAATCCCTCAGAAAAATTTCGGCCATTTTCTTTTACCTTTTGAATTTCGAATCCAAGCAAGCCAAACTGCCCAAAATGTTCGCAAACACATTCCACAGTCCTGTTCACGATTCCACGGAGGATGCAAGCATTCGACGTCCATGAAATCCATTCACCTCTCCCCGTACGCTCCATCCCTGCACAGGTCACGTTTCTCTCAGATTCCTGTATCTGACGAGCAGAGTTCATTGACAGGTTAAAACTGAGCTGAATACTGGTCAAGTGGCTCATTGTGTAGTTAGGACTCGTAATTGAGACAATTGGAGAGTCTGGGTGGAAAGTTGAGCGAGAGTCAGTCATAGAATTGGAAGGGATGGATGAAGCAATGGACGTCAAGTTTCTGAAGACAATGAAGAGCAGCACGGCTCCGTCATTGTTTGTGATGTTTCCAATGGGTACGTTGGGAATTCGGAGAAGGAAGTCAGCCCATTTGATTGAGGTCATTGGAAACTGGATCGGATGAGAAAACGGGGAGGAGCTGATTTGCAATTTCTCCAAAACAAAGACTTCTGATTCCCAGATGAACGGATTCCGCGTGCTATTCAAAGAACTTAATTAATTTCAGTTCAAACGAATAAGGCCTTGGAACAAGCACGTTCTAGAAAAATGCATGGGGTTAAAAATAGTTGGTAAATAACAAAGTCAGCTTAGCATTGTTGAAGAAAATTAGCAAAAAAAATTTGTGCAGAATAACTGTACAAAAAGGTCAGAAAAATCGCAGAAAATTCCTAAGAAAAAGTTATTGGCAGGAATAGCTCAATCATTTTTGTCCACAAAAAGTGTTCAAAAGATTCTGTACAAAAGTTTAAAAAATTTTTGCATGTACACAGAAGTCGCAAATCAAACTTACGGAAAAATTCCTGAGCATAGCTCATAATAATTGCGTAAAAATTTGAGCCCGAAAATCGCACAAGGAATGTGTGCACAATACTGTACAAAAATTAAAACAAAATTTGAGCAGAAAAGTTATGCAATTTGTGAATAAAAAAGCACAGAAACTGCAGCACTAATAATATGCGCAAGGCATTACACAAATGGACGAGCCCATTGCTTTTTGTGCAGTAGTATATAGAATTTTTTAAAAATTATTTTTTCAGATTTTGAAATTTTCAAATAGTATTCACGTATTGCGTTAAGAAATTTTCACGTAGACAGCGGAGCCCTGTATACCGACTGCGTCGGTTAAAACCGCACATAAACAAATCTTTAAAAACAAATCCCCACCCAAAAATCTTAATTCTTAAAAATTAAATCCAAAGAACAAAAGCCCATTGAAAGAAACCGAGAACAAATGGATGAAATTTTTTAAGAAAAACTTACGATGGAAATTTGGTGGCGACTTCTTGGATAAGATTACTAATGGCTATGACGCTAGTTCTCCGGGAGCAAGAGCCAGGGAATCTGAGGAAATGCGTAACAGCTTTCATAAAGCTCCTTAAGAATTTGTCCTCAGTTTTCTCAATGACCTGTAGAAAAGTAGGCTTTTAAGACCTGATGATAAAAATGAAGTTAAAAACAGATCTCTCATCTCTAGCCTCTTCTTAACTTCCTATTTAAGAGGAAAGGGGTCATATTTTTTTCATTTTTAGTGCCTAAACCCATAAAGAAAATCTTGAAAAAGAAAGGAAAAAACTTACATCTTTTTTGCGTATGGCGTAGGTACCGATGTCTTTGAGAACTTCAATGATTCGTTCCCCTTCACCCGTGTACAAGGACATTTTAGAGGCAAGATGATTCACGAGCTGTCGAATAAGCTCAAAAATCTGGGTATTATTTGTGAATCCCATTCGGAGTGTCTGGATCTAAACAAAACAGAAAATAATAAGATGCGAGTGTGAATGAACCCAAACTACGTGTAACTTGATTGGGAGCTGATTTTAACGAACTCCTTCCTTTTTCACAAAAGGAAACTTTTTAAGGGGAGAAAGTTTTTCAACTCGGATTTTCATTTTCATTTGACGCTAATCAGGTAATTAGGAATTTCCAGTTACATCACGAGGAAAAGTTTTCCAAGTCTTTCTTAAGCCAAATGAAGAATAAATTTCTGACTCAATGCTTACAACTCCCAATTCAGTAAATAATGAATTCAAATTCATGGAAAAATTTCCCTTACGCCTAGGTAAATATCCCTTATTTCCTTGGAGAGGCAACGAGAAAAGTCGCTCACACCCCAGCGTGGCCCACCATGGACTGTGGAATTGTAGCAGCTCCGTTGAGCAAAGCCAAGGAATCCTGACGGGCACCTTCGTTTGGCTACTTGACCAACTGCAGTCAGGTTCCATATCAAGTTGTGCTCATCTACCTCATGCCTACAGGATGTCAAGTACTTGGAATCCAATACCCGAACCTCAATGGAAGAACGAACTTCACCTTTTTTTTTAAAAAAAAAAGATAATAAAAAATTAGCATGTGGTTTGAGGTAATATTGTGAACTCGTGAGATTAACCTGCAAAATTTCCAACAACGCACGTATAGTTTGTCAGCGGGGCCTCTGCTTCAAGGATTCTGAGAAGTGATCCATAGGGATCAAGACTTTCAATAACTTCATTTGTGCCGAGACCTCGATTCAGAATAATCTGTCCGTCCTTCTCCCAGTTGTAGGTAAAGTTGTGAGTCGGTGATTCATTTTCAGAAGCACAGAGAATCACTAGGTCTTTCTCACCCTGGAAATTAAATAATAGAAATCGAATAATCTTAACTTTTTGGACGAGTCCTTGAGGTTGCGTATGAAATCTTAACAAAAGTTTCCAAATTGCAGGACTCCCTTCGGGAAGCTTTAACTTTTCAACGAATCAGAGTTGTCCGCGACGGAGAGTCTCAAGCGAACAGTTTTCGCTTAAAACGAAATTCCATTCCGCAAAATATTTTTCTTTTGAAAAACTGATGCTGAAAGAATTTGATTTCGTTAATGCGATTCAGTTAATCGTGTTTAAGTTTCAAGGTCTTTCTCCTCCCATTCTATAGCAAATTTTTCGGGGATAAAAAATGCGCCTCTTTTTTTAAAAAAAAGAACAGAAATCTGCTGAATTGGTGTAGAATCAAATTGAAAAAAAATTTCAGTAAGTAGAAGTTATAGGCACAGCTATGTCCTGTTGTACTTCGAAATTTTTCCAACTTTTAAGTGAACTGAGCAGGAAACTATGTCAGGGCTGAATGGGGGCGAAGATATATGGGCTTTAAATATCAGTTCATTATTGGAAACATTGAGCCATGGCTTCCTGCAGTTTGTCGATATCATTAAATCAATTTGCTCAATGAATGAACTCTGGGATGTGAAAACCAAAACTAGAAACAAAGGGGAAACATGAAACTTTGTTCTATTATTTCAGAAGTTCGCAGTTTTGTTGCTAAATAAGGACTATCGAGCGAAGGCCGTCTGCTTTTCCGTTTTTATTTTCTTACCTTTTCAACAGTTAAGCTCATCGGCGTAAGCTCAACGATTGGTGGAGCAACAAATTCAACAGTTGTATTTTTGCATTTCTCCTCCCCCATATCTGAAACCTTTAAAAAAAAAGAAAAAAAATTATCACACTTTTCTCCATCAATGAAACAGGAGAAACGTAATTTTCCATACCTGGCAAGTGTAAACTCCGCGATCTACAACCGTGGATGTGCTGAATAGCAAAATGGATGTGCTGACGTAAGAATTAAAAGACTGATGCTTCTTCTCATAGATTTCTCTAAAATGAGAGTGTAATTCAGAAAAAGTTTTTTAATAAAAATTAAAAACCGTGTGCACTTACCTCGTAGCAAGGGATGGATTAATTGGAACACCTTCTTTGAACCATTTGAACGTAATGCTTCTGGATCCTTCAGCTTCGCATATGAGATCAAAAGCCTCTCCAACTTTTAGCATGGAGTTTGGTCCTTTTCTAATTACTTTCTGTAAGAAGGTAAAAAACCATCTCATTTAAAACTTGAATATAAAATGCGCAAGGCATTACGCGAACTGGCGAAGTGCTTTGTCTAAATCATACAATACTATTTTTCAAAATACCAAAAATATTAAAAATATTCAAATGTTCCCGTCAGGAAATTTACTTAAACTTGGGACATTTTTCCAACCCGAAGTTAGCGTCCAATGGACCTCAGATTTTTACAAATCTTCTTTTTACTTAAAACTAATAAAGCTACCTTTTAAATTATTAATCTGAAAAATGTTTTGGAGAGACATGTGAGCGTCAAATGCAGGGTTGTCCACTTTTAATAAAAATTAAAAACTTTTTTCTTATCATAAAATTCAAAACTTACTTTGAGTGCCAATGGAGGATAGTAATTCAAGTCAAATAATGGGCTCAGCTCTCGAATCCCTGGTCCGAGGCTTCCGTTGAGTAGAATTTCTTTTAGTTGTTTCTTTGTTGAGTCCGTCATTGTGACATTGGGTCCGAAAAATTGGAATAGAATCTTTGAGGCCGGCCTAGAAGATCAAAAAACTTTATTTTGAGTGCCTGGAATATGGCCATCCAAAAGTTATTTGATGTCCTCCCCACTCCACCCCTTATGAAATAGAAGGATGAAAGGGAAGTGGGGCATTGAATCATTTGATTTTGAGGAGCGAATGAATGAATCTCAATTATTTGAAGCCTTTTCACTAACCCAAAGGAAACGACATTGACGCTTCCTTCTGCTCCGAGTCCAAGCGCCCTTTCCAATTTCTCTTCCAATGCCTGCTCAATGTCCAGTTTCATCTTGATGTCAGCGGGCGGGATTATCAACGCCCGAGAGCGGAAATCACGTTCCGGCATTTTCTCCAAGGCTTGTAACATCACTTCATATCTCATCCATCCTCCTGGAAAAAAATAAAATTCATTGTCAGTCTTTTTCACAGACTTGTAGCAAGTATTTGAAAAAAAAAAGCTAAGACTTGGAAAAAAACAACAGAAATATGAAATAAAAATGAAAATACTAAGATAAAATGTAAAACGAATAAATTTGTTTCCTCAGTAAAAAAAAAAACCAATAAATTTCATAAGGAAAATATTTGAAATTCTTGTAGAATCAAATAAGCGAGAAAATAAAATGATTGAGGCCCTTCTATCTCTTTTGCAACTAAAAGGAAATGTATGGAATATTCTTTTTCCTTTCAATCATTTTATTAGGAGGAGAAGGATAGAAGGAAGAAAGTGAAAGAGAAAAAGGTTTTTTCTTCAAATAAAGATTTTTAGATTTGTTTATTTTAAAATATTTGAAGCATTCAAGAGATTGAGACTCTCGGATTCGCTACGATTGAAGTGGTTGTAAATGGAACTGTCATAAGAGATAAGATGTTTGCAAGACCAAGACGTGCTCAAGGTGAAAGTGGTGAGGAGTAAAACAGAAGAGTTTTCTCTCTCTCTCCCTATTTCTACTTTCTTTTTCAAAATTTATCCTTTTCTTTCTTCATTTTCAAATACATAACTAGGAATCGGTAAGATGACTTTGATTTCTCACCGTCTGGTATAGTTCTCCCATTGTGACAAGAGCAGGGGCGGTGAAGACTCTCTGTCCGATCGCAAAGCTCATCACAACCCGGTCCAGGGCATTCTGAAATTTTCCAATTAATTCTTTCATTAAAAGCAATTTTACCATTAATTGCACCTGGTTTAAAACAAAAGGCCTCGCCTTCTCTTCTTTTCTTTCTACGAACCGTAAATTGGAAGAGGGTTAAAAGTCTTAGGTTCTAATTGCTCCTATTTTATGACATTAAGCAATTATTTTTCTTTCTACGGAAATTAATTTAAGGCTCACGTAGAAAATTACAAGAAATCAAGGTCAGAAATCTTCGATGTTCCAGAATAGAGGTCAAAATTCAAGAAAATTGCCTCCAGTCTGGTAGAAAATACGTGAGAAAAGAAGATTATTATTTAGAAAATATTGGTCGAAAGCGCGCATGCGCAAAAAAATGCTTACAAAACAATGAAATAAAGTCTATGGTCGACGTATTACTACATACACATGTTTACATGACTTTTTGTATGTAAAAATTAAAATGATTTCTCATGACCTGGCCATGAACCCCCCGTACCTATATTTCTATACAAATTATTATACTTTCCTGATTTCCACTCAAGCAAATCAATAATGCTTCCCAGGGCGAAAAACTATTTTTACGGCTTTCTGGCGCCGATTTTTCTGTATGGGATTTCGCAATACGTACCCAAAAGAAGTACTGAATTCCTTAAAAGAGTCGTAAAAAACAAAAACAATGAAGGATCTCATGAAAATAGAAGAGTGGGAACTGGAAAGGTCTCATTCAAAACTCGTTTTTCTCATCCCATTATTATAGCTGTGCTGTCAAACCCCGCTGCCAATCGTACAGTCTGGACAAACTTAAGTGATATCGGAGAAAGTTTTCTAATGGGACTTACAATGAGTTTGGTGAAAGCGGATATCACTTAAGTTTGTCCACACTGTATCCTTTCCCAGAAATTCCACGGAAAAACTCAGCTGGTGAAGTCCATTTCCTATTAACTTTCACTTTGGAAACAGCTTGGCATTTCTTATTTTCTTACCTTTGATGGGAGCATCTGCCTTGATACCACAAAGTTGGCCGGAAAATCCTGGAGGGCAGTAGCACACTCCCACGTTAGTTGCCTTCATCCTAGAAAGCGAGAGAGTGAAAAGTTAATTAGACGTTAGAATGAACGATCAAAGGGAAATTTTAGGAGTTGGGTGAATTCCATTTTTTCCTGTGCATTTCAATCAAACGATTTCTATTCTCTCTCATTACACCTTGTTCCAATTTAATCCAGAAAGTTTTCACTTTTTTTGAAATTCAGAAAACCGATATTTCTGAACTGCTTTTTAGCAAGACGACTTTAGCAATCGATGTACTACGGTTGAAGTTAAATTAATTGAAGTGAAATTGCTTGGAATCTTTTTTCGAAATATCGGTAATGTGAATTTCAAAAAGAGGGACAACTTTCTCTGAGGAAATTAAGTTAAAACAGGGTGTACAACCACTGTACCCCCTGATTTTTCCGGTTTCTCAGGAAATGTGAAGCACTCTCACCGCATCCGCCGCGATTTGAAATCAGCTCTTATCGGGAAATGTCTAAAACACATGAAATCAATTCTCATTTTCATTTCAGACCATTCAGACTCTTTAGTGTTTTATGTAACGTTAAAGCTACAATTTTCTTCGGAAATTTCAAACATGTGTCACCAGCAAAGCTTACTTATCACATTTCGTAACTCGTGACATTTTCCCCAGGGGACTTTCTCATCTGCTCGAATTTATGCAGTTTATTATAACATGCATTACGGAAAAACGGAGTTGAGGAAAGAAGTGAAAGTGAAAAACCCTTTTTAAACTTTCTCTTTGATAGAAATTAATTCAAAGTTCTGAGATGAGGAAAGTCCACTTGAGAAATCCTCTATGTTCAATTTTCTTAATCTAAAGATCATAAGGGCCTCACGTCTCAGGATCTCCTTTCTCCTTTCCATCACTCTGACTAAAAGAAAATGATTATATGTAAATTTCTGAAAATGTACTTTCTATGTTGGAGGGCCAAGGCTTTCTCTCTATTTTATTTTTTTTCAAAATTGTAGGGGATTTACACAATTTAAATTCAAATTGTCGATTGGAACAACGAGTCTACAGTTTTAAAACTGAAGATCAGAAATTTTTCTTGTTTTTAATTTTCTATTTTTTTTACCATGAATATTTTTTTCTTGTGAGCTTGTAAATTAGGGTATTCTTGTTTTAAAATTTACCGAATTCTGACACCTAGTAAGAACTTCACTTGAGTTTGTCATTTAATTTCTTAAGTTCTCGAGTCATTAACCAATTAAGAACATCAAAAGCCTAGAGCTGTGACTAGTTTATGTCAAACTCTTCACTCCCCACGTTTTACGAGCAGGGATGCTGTATCATCTCAGGAGTTTTTGCGCTTCCGTTTTGTTATGAAGCAAATTAAAAAAAAAAACAATTTTCCCTTTTACAATAAAATTAAAAAATTTGAGCCTTATTTGGGCATTTAGCGAAAGCGCTAAGTTTTTAAACCTCTAGTTTAAATCTTCTCAAAAATCTTAAGGTTACCTCCTCAGCTGAAGCAGATCTCATTAAGTGAAAGCAATAAATTCACATTTTTTTGACGCGGGTTAAAAAAAGGCCCAAATAAATATATTTTTTCCGTTGCTATGTAACGGTCTAGTTTAGCGATGAGCTTACCGGTTAATTACGGTTAGTCAGTTTCTACCGCGTGTTTAGAAAATATTTAGAATTCCATATTCTTTTAGGACGGATTTTTCTAATATTTTTTTCCAACGATTTCAATATTTGATATATTATTTTTGAAATTACTTTGATTTCATAGATTCTTTAACACTAGAAATTTTCAAAAAATGTGGGTCCTTTAATATGGTCAGATTGCAGCTAATAATTTTGTAAAAAACATTTCCCGAGAACGGTTTTAGCTCGTTTGCATGGGAGATGGGATGACAGTAGAAAGTAGAAGACAGGGAAGAGAAGTACGGTCTCATCAAAGCTTAATTACAGTGACTTCTTTAATTAGCCTGTGACAAGCTGTAGCTCTTCTCACACTTCCAATTTCCCAAATTAAAATTCACTAAAAGTTTCAACTAGAGAGCCAGCGTGACGCAAAATTTTCACTTTTGTCTATACGCTGAGGAGAAATAGTGAGAAAATAAAATTTAAAAAAGAAAATTCATCTTTTAAGGTCATCAACACCAGCATCCGCTGCCTCAAACCTATAGGAATTCACCTCAAAAACTAAAGGAGCAGAAACTGGAACAAATTAAGCCTGACTTTCAAGCGCCTCTAAATGTATAATTCATCGATTTTGGAGTCAGGGCGGTGAAAGTCAACAAATCAAGGACAGAAATAGAGAAATCGAATTCAACTATTGCGGCCTGCGGCTTTACTTGCTTCATTTTATCTCCAAGGGTCGCCATCCCTCTCCCTGACACGTGAAGCTAAACTAAAGAAAAGCCGCTTCGCGTGGCATGAAGAGAGAAATGCTCAACTTTCTCTTTTAGGAAGGTAGGCCTCAGAAATACAGTTGAAAATTTTACCCTGATTAAAATACATCAGCATTTTTTTTTATTCCAAAGAGATGAGAAAATGAGAATTGAAACGTGACTGTTGAAGCGTCAGAGGCCACAAGCATGAATTAAAACTCAAGTTTTTATGAGAATGAACTAAGTTATTAGCTGTTTGGTGCACACGTAATGCGCGAAGATGACGAGACGCTTCGTGCCCTTTGAACTAGTTGAGTGATTAGAGAGTAATTTAGGGATTAAAATAAGACGCCAAAGATCACTTCTTCCTCAGACTCAAAGCCTCTCGTATAAAATATCAATTAATTAGTTAAGGAAATTAATAAGCTTCGAGCTTTTAAATGAGCTTCAAAAGAACATGTGTAGTAGTCTTTGAAACAAAAGACAGATTTCCCAGCGTCATTACGAAAATTACGCACTCAAACAGCACTTATTCAGAATCATAAGACATAAGAGGGAATTCTATTAATTCCCAATGATGAGGTCCTTGTTGGGCTTGAAGTTTAATTTTAAAATAAACTTAAAGGAAATAGTCATCAAAGAAATTCGAGTCTGCTCTTATTCTGTTCAAATTTAAACTGATCCTATTGTAGCATAGGAAATTAATTGAAAGTATTTTTTACTTTCTCTTCATCCGCTTTTCACTTCAAGAACGGAAGGTGAAAGAACGAATACGAGAAACCAAGGGGAATAGAGAGACAAAATGAGATTGGTTGGGATGCTTCCTTTTCAGATTTTGAGTACCGTGGAGTGGGGTGATAGTGAACGCTAGGCTATTCTCAAAGTTATCTTGGAATCCACTGGAATTTCGTATCTATTTTGAATCCTAACGAGCGTAAAAATACCATTCGCTCCGTCCCTGCCTCAAGTTTGCCAAGCTATTTGCTTTTGGCTAACGAAAATTTTCAATGACGAAATATAACCAACTGAAAAAATCAGTAGCGTAATGTTGGTTTGGGGAAACCATATACCAACCTCGAAAAACACGTGCATTTTTTACTTTTTCAAAAAAAGTAAAAGCAAAGCCGAAGCCAAAGGGCCTTTGAGCTCGGAAGAGCATAAAAAATATGCGTGCTTCCATTTTTGGAATCAAAGGGAACTTGCTTTTCGGAAAGAAAATTTTTCGGAATACTTTTACTCTAGGGTTCTGAAAAATTTTCCTTTCGTTACTGAGGATGTTACTGAGGATTTTAAAATTCACTACTCTGACCCAGCGTATACCACCCTACGGTAAAAAATCAGCGTTCAGAAAAAAAGAAAGGAAGGGACTGGGAAGTCTGATCAAAATTCCTAAATACTGAACTGAAATTTTAACTGTGTCTTTCAGGAACCCACGAGCACTGTACGGTTCAGCATTCGCTGGTTTTTGGGAATATGGGCCTTAAAGTTATTATTTTTGGGAGTGTACGCATGAAGGAGACATCCTAACGGCTGGATGACAGTGATTGATTATACGGTTGAACTGATCCAATTTTTCGTATGATTGAATTCGGTAATCCAGCGTTAGAGAAGAGATTCAAGTCTAATTTAATAATTTTAAATGACGCGAAGGAGAAATCAAAAGCAAAATTGTCAGGTGTATTAGGATTCCACCCACTCCCTGTCAATTTTCTACTTGGCTGTACAATTTCAACAGGAAAAAAATGGCTTACTTGCAAGTTCCCCCGTTCCGACAGAAAGTGATGTTCTTTTCCGGGTTACATTTGTCACTGTACTCACAGTGTTGTCCGTAGCGTCCTGGTAGGCAGTCACAGAAAAATCTCCTAAGTAAATTACACGTCCAGAAATCATTTTAGTTTTAAAAAAAATATATTAAATTATCAGAAATTTGAGGAATAATTTCACTCCCCGTAAATTAAAATGACTTTTTTTTACCTGTAGTCATTTGAGATGTAGCAATTCCCAGCATATGAGCAATTCCTTAGTGCACACTCCCCAATCTTTCCAAAATCCTCCGCATGATGATTCTCATCAGCAATTTCATACGTGATATTGAATCCGTAGACATGGAGAAAATTCCTTGCTCGGAAATGTGATGCAAATGGGGTACTAAGCTCAACTTGAATTCCAAAGAACCGGAGAGAGGTGGCATATCCAATTACTGCCGAGTTTGTCTGTCGCTTGACCGTGGCTGGGACTTTAATTGGACTGTAGCCGGATTCAAGAAACTTTGAACTATTCCTTCCAACAATAAACTTTCGATCACTCTCATCAACAGAGAAGGGATATTTGACATACTCCACAAAAGTTAGATTCTCCTTGAGGTAAACTTGCGTCAAATAGACTCGGATCAACTTCCCATTGTTGTAAGGCATGGTATGGATATAAGGATGCTGAGAGTCAATTATCCAATGGATGCATAGGGGAGTTGGGAATCTATTCGGGAAATTAGGAGTTTGGATCACACCGTGTGGATCAGTGAGTCGAATAATTTGTGGATTTTCACATAATGAGGTCCCTTGACCCAGGAGAGTAAAGAAGATGGTAGTGGCTACAGCCAAGGTGCTCTTCATTATTCTCCTCAGCCGCTCCGCTGACTAGAATCTGAAGATGAGGACACAAATTCCGGGTCGATGGTGTAAATAGCCCATTCTAAAGTAAGTCATCCGCTACTGCTGCTTTGGAGGAATTCTGGAAAATGGAGAAGGCGTCAGGTTCCACGGAGAACGGAAGTTCATGAGTTTCAGTAATTGATAGCGTAATCTAATATCCACCCTAACAACTCCAGTTCTAGCACCGAATTTCACAACGTCCGCTTTCTTTTCCTCCTGTCTTCCCGTTTTCTTCTGCCTAAAATTAAAATAAAATAAATTAGGAGAAATTTATCAAAAAGTAACATTCATTTCAGTGCACTTCGAGGAAGGATAGGAAAAACCACATCTTAAAAACTGAAGATGCGGTATGACCCATTAGTTAATTTGCATAAGCACGTGTTCAACCCAACAATGCGCTTTGCAAAACCGCAAGGACTTACGAGGGATAATAAAAACTACACTCTAAATACAATCTGATTTCAACCTAACCACATTTTCTGGGTTTTGCGTTTAATTGTCTCATTCAAAATTTCCTTTTCCATGAAAATAATTGAAGGTGATTTTCATATTGGATTAATTTCTTGAAGATTTCTAATTATTAATTTTTAATTTTAAGATTTCCTGTTTTTGTATTTAAAAATTTTATAGATTAATTTTTCACAAGCGTAAATAGTACTATTTTCTTTCGTAAGGAAAATTGGAGCAGATGCAAATCTTCTAAAATCCAAAAAATGATTAGAAATCACTTTATGATCCCATGATCAGGAGGAAACCGTTATTTTAAAATAAAGCAATGGAGATTTGATTTTCTGACCATAGAAACTGACCTTTAGACAAGGACCAGCGAATGGAGACTCAATGGCACCGTATCAGATTACTTATACCTATCACTAAATCCACATCCCACAGGGCAGTGAGGTAGGGTGACAAAAGATGCAAAAGTGAAATCGAAGATTCGGATTCTGTTCGCGTCTCTGTTTCTCAGGGGGGTTTCTCCTGTGATCTACTCAGATTGAGTGTATATTTTATTTGTTTTGATCCAGGAGTTTCCTTTCCCTTGTCTCCCCTGCCACCTTGTCTTTCCACAGACAGAATTGCAATGAATTATTTTAGGATAGAGATATAAAAGTAGAGAAGAACATAACTCAGATTCTGCATCTATTTCTGTCGTCCTCGTCTTCCTCCCATGAGATCAAATCTAATTACTCTAATGCACAGAATAAAATTCAGGAAAACAAGTTGGGAAGGTGAGTTTTGGATCCTGTGAATCTGGAGATGGTATAACAAGCTGCTACTGTCCACTTCACTCAAAAAACTTGGAAACGCAGCCAGGAGCCTGAATTCCGCAGATTGCAAATTCCGTAAATTACAAGGCTGAAACTACTATTGAAGTTCAAAGACTTTTCAAAAGACAACTGCTATAAAGCACGCCAATCACCACCCCTCCCCTTCCTCTTCCAAATCAAAAGTCAGAACAATTTCTCGTTTAACAAGTGTTTATCACTATCAATTACTACAATTGATCAGAGTCCTTCTCTGTCCCTGACCTGCGTGACCTCCGTATTTTTCTTCAATAACAGTAATCTTAGACTTAATTCTCCAGGAGCCGCTTGGATGATACGACGTAGGAAAACAAGAAAATTAATTTTTGAAGTTCTGGATAAAGATTGAAGGCAACTAAAAAGAGTGAAAAATTCTGAGCATCAAGCNTGAAGGCAACTAAAAAGAGTGAAAAATTCTGAGCATCAAGCATGGAGATAACGGCTTTTAATCTCAAGGTGCTAATTAGTGCTAATAGAATTTATGTGTTTATAATAACTGCCCTCCTTAGCATTTACACTTCCTCAGATAAATGAATGAATGCACCAACTGCATTAACTAATCTCAGCCCTATCCCAACACTTTCTTTACATACACCGCTCATTGTCATTATGCAGGGCAGATTGCAGCATCGCAGCGATTCTGTTATGCAATGAGTTGTTGAAAAAAAAATGACCCATCTTTCTGGTGCCCTACGTCTTGACCTTGCAGATGCCGATTTATATTGAGGGGAAAATAAATAAATAAATGAGATGCAAGTTGCATTTTGAGGATAACAAGTATCGGCGACAGGAAAGACTGACTGGCAAAATCCAATGCCAAGTTAAGAAAACCGGAATATTGAGCCAGAAAAATTATATTTATCACTCTCCAGAATTTATTTTTCTATCCCACAACTGAGAAATCCTGTTGAATTAGAAATTCATAAATAAAATGCAAAAACTTGGAGTTAGATTTTTTATCGGATTTTTGTGTGAAATATATTCTAAAATCATCGAAGCAAGGAGTGGGCCTAACCCTTGTCAACGCTCACATTTATTTAGGATGTACGAGGCTGATGGGTGACAATTAAAATCTGGTCAACGGATCTTCACACTTGAGGAAACATAATAATTATTTTAGTACGTGAGAGGCATCAGGCATGAGGTGATCCAGGTTTCCCAGCAAACACCGAACCAGAATTATTAGGAAATTGTGCTGAGACAATAAAAAATTCATGGATTAAATACCCACAATTATCCATTATGTCATGATGTTTTCAGTATTCTTGCTCCCGCATTTCTAATTTTCAAGAATTTTAAACTACCCTAACCAGCCCTAGTCACCCAATTTAAGGAAGGTTTTTATATAGAAAAAAAGCAGACGATTTTCAAGAACGTTTTAATTCGAAATCAATAGGAATTACAAGGGCAATTAATAAGAGTAATTTGGCGTTTACTGGGTCACTATAATTAAGTGATGGTCATATCTCATATAGCTGACATTTTTAAAAATTAGAACAGCTCTCAAATTTTTGATTTCAGTTTCTATGGTTGGCAATTCAGCAAGTGGATTAATCAGTCTGCGTACTTCCCTTTTCTACTTAAGTGGAGGAAGTGTATCATTTTTTTTAGTTTTGAAAAATTATGCCCATGCAGTATAGCTACCGTAAAATGTTCCAAAGAGGGACAGCGTTGTAAAGAGGGACAGTTCCAGATTTCACTGTTAAACTAATTATATAAAACAGTTACTTGGGTAGTCGTGTACTACAACTATGGAAGTGTACAACTGTGCAAATAAGTATTTCAAAAAATTACTTTAACAACGAAATCCGGTATTGTCCCTCTTTACAACGCTGTCCCTCTTTGGAACATTTTACGGTATCACTTAACTATAATGACCCAGTTGGCCTTTTCGTCTCCATTGTTTCAGTAACGAATCGGGAAGAAATTCCAGAAGTTTAAACAAACTATACTTTAGTTTTGAAAAAAATGCCACCGCATTTTTTTTTTTTCAAATTTTAATAGTAGTTTATTGCTGAAGAAGGCCCTTTGCGCCAAAAACTCCAATTTTCATGGTAGTAATTTCATTTCGTGTGCTTAAGCCCTCCCATCTTTTCATTAGTATAATTATACTGACCCAGCATTTAATGCTGGATTTCTTGACAGAAGCGGGCATCGATCTCACCTGACGCAAAACAAACAATGACCACTGAGAAAATAACCCCCTTAGACCGAGCTGTAGAAGAACAGCAATTAACATATAAGCAGTGCTTATCAATTATCATTTTGATACTTTTGGACATTTCACGCCTTTGCTTTCTCCTTTCGATTTCCTGAGCATTGGAAACAAGTAATTATTCCTAAACCTGGTAATTAAATAGGGTAAACGGATAGAAAATTTTAAAACAAAAAGAGCGAGAAAAGAAAGACCAAGCCCCTGCCTGAA
>JABASM010001255.1:0-15570 GCA_019776545.1 Brachystomella parvula | reverse complement strand
AAAAAAACCGCGTCTGAATAGGCGAAAAATCGGTGACCACAATCACCCCGGTTGACCCTACTAATTTTAATCTCCTTTCTCTAAACCACTGTCTTTAAATAACCTTTTTTTCTAAATAAGAATACTTATCCTCAATAAAAAAATATTCCATGAAATTCTATGAGCTTTACTTGAATCGCTTCGGATTACCGTTACAGGAAGACTAGATTCGAATGAAACTTAATAGTACATAATATTTCCTTATTTCGGATGTGCTAATTTGGACATGTCACGTTTACTCTCCGAAATATTCTAAGTTTGATTCAAACACGGGAGTTTACTAATAATTATAAATTAATTGTAATTTGATCTTTCTTCGGGAACTTGTAAGTTTGTGAGATCAGAAAAAAAAACTATTAGCTTCTCATCTCTGTGTAATAATTTAGAACTATGGTATGATCATAATGATGGCAATTACTTGCGTCATCCTGGGAAATGTGCTTTCTAAATAATCCTAATGCTTTTCAAAGCGTACAAATCCTAATACTACTTCAAAATTTTGCATAATTTAAGATAAAAGTTTGAGTATGGTTATGCTAGTCCTTCCAGCCTTTATAAATAATAATAATTGGTAGAAAAATTCGGTCCCTTTGTAAAGAGACTCAGCAGGGGCGGCCTGAAAGAGAAAGCACTCATGTGTGAAGAAAGCCATTGTCGCTGGTTTGGTTAAATGACCAGTTGAAAACGCCCATTTCATCGAAGGGAATGAAGAATTCCGACGAGGGAAAGTGCCATTTATTTTCAGACCGCCTCCCTCAGAACTGAAACCCCCCACTGCTGCCTAAGCTAATAAAATTGTGATTTAAGCGTATGAATCTCTACTTGTTACTTAGCAAGTCGGCATTCTAGGAGGCGGATATCATGCCCCCGAAACCGCTTAATTTTTTTTTTTACAGAAAAAACAATAAAGTTATGCACCGACGGACTTTTGCAGAGCTTTCCATTTGATGAGGCTATTGTTGTGTTGTGATGGTCAAACAAATCAGATTTATTTTATTGCAAACAGTGGAACATATCATTAGGGTTTTAATGGCAGTGGACTTTACTGCTTCTGCGGTACATTAAGTACTATCTCTGAATTTACTGCTCAATGGCCCAGCCTTCTTTCTCCCTATTTAGATGAAAAATATTATTTAAGATTATACGATCTTTTAAGGATTTGACTCGGTTTGAAGGAAAACCGCTTTATTACACCTTTCAAAATATTTTTTGAAGCTTAGCATCAAAGGGAATGAGGATGATAGAAATTTAAATAATAAACTAACAATCGGATTTCATTTTGGAAGACAAGGTGGAGAGGCAAGGGGATTCGGAACTGCTGTTGGGACACAGAGGGACGGAAAATCAGAGCCTCTTATCAAGTTACCTAGACAAAACCAAGTAACTATGACAACGAGTGATAATGAAACCTGATCCTTCTAATCATTTTAAAAAAGAAAATATGAGGGGAGCTGGGGAGCTCTCTTCAATAAAGAGAATTTCTTTCTAGCTTTCCATTATTCGCAATTTGAAAAAAAAAATGCATTTCAGATTAATGAAATATACTTTTTATTATTATTTTTAAACATTTTGTTTACTACAGCTTGTAAGTGAAAGTAAACGACGGCTTATTTTGTAAAATGATTTGTTTTCTCACTGCCTCAACACGTTTCCTTTCGGAAAGATGGTAATAATAACCGAGAACTGATGGTATCATGATAGAAAATGTGAGGTGTTTGATAGCGACATCGAATGCAATGATTTCGACTACCTCCGACGGATGAATGGTGGAGAAAGATGGACTTTCTACTGTGGAGAAAAAGCAGGGGGTGCATCATGCATCTCACCGCTCCTGTATCATCATTATCATCATCATTCTCACCGCTGCTCCTGCCTTCTCCTATTGTTGAAGTTTTTTTTTAAACTTATAATCTTAATCACTCATCTGTAAACTTGATTGGAGCTGCAGAAGGGAGCTGAAATTTTCTCTCGGCTAAACCATTTCCATTCAAATATTTTGATTCTTTTGTTTCTGCCAGAAATACACCAGAACAATTAATTTGAACAAGTTGAAGAATGCTCAGAATGTGTATACAATAAAATATACCCGTGTATTTATCATGTAACACGATGAGGCGAGGCTATCAGGCTAATCCCAAGCTTAATCTTAACTTTCCAAAAGCATTTGTTTTCCTTTATACGAAAGAAATCAGAGGTTATCAGGTCTTGAGATCAAACATTTTAAGGAGAAGCGTCCTTCTACTCTACCCATACATTGTTCTGAGGGGAGAATGATGATTTCTCGGGTTCTGAAAAAAAAAATCTGAGCTCCTCATCGGTGTACATAATTTGTCACAACGAATTTAATCAGTCAACCATCAAAAGTAAAAATCCGATTTGTTTCCCCTTTTTATTTATTTATTTTTCTTTTTTTTGAAACCGAGGGCTCACTGCTTGATAGCTCATTATTTGTTTTCATAT
Organism: Brachystomella parvula; assembly: GCA_019776545.1. Taxonomy (NCBI): domain Eukaryota; kingdom Metazoa; phylum Arthropoda; class Collembola; order Poduromorpha; family Brachystomellidae; genus Brachystomella; species Brachystomella parvula. The sequence continues at coordinate 13,071 of JABASM010001255.1, read as the reverse complement.
AAATAACAAAAGAAGACAGAGGGTTAGGAGGAGGGTGGATGAGCAAATCCATCAAATGAACAGGTAAGGGTTCGATAATGAAAAGCCAAGCTGTGAAACCTCACTAAGGGCCCTTACGAATCGATGGCTTTTCTCTTGTATATCCCTCTACTGCAGTAGCTGGTGCCCCTTTGTTTACAAATCAAGAAGACAAGGCATACGCTGGGCAGCTTGATTACTCTAAATTCTAATCCTGGACTTTCTATGGCTAAAATTTAATTAACCTACTTTTAAAACTTTTTTTTTCTTAGTCTCTTCGGTAAGTTTTTAGAAGTTTTCTAAATCCCTAGCAGGAGTTCTTCACCTTATGCATTCAAGTGTATCAAATTATGGTTACCTCCTTGGAGCATTTACTTTTCCTTGGTTTGGTTGATTAAGCCCATTGAGGGATGAACTCAGGTTGAAAAAGTAGATTAGAGATTACATTTATTTCCCTGCACCGATTTAGGAGACACATTGTCCTAAATGCTTCATCTTAAAACAACTTCAGCCTTAAAGGCTCGCTCAGGCTCAACACGTAAGGGATAGAATAGGCAGGGAAGTGACCAGTCCACCCAGTCCAACGGAGGAAAGGCGTTGAAATCCTAAAATCCATTTCCAGTAATTTTCATAAGAACCTTCAAGATCTTCATCTTCTATCCTGCTCGACTGGTTTTGAATAAAGGCTCTGCATTACGTTCGTCTCATTTCTTCCTGCCAAAAGCCTGGGATCGAAATGAGCAATCCTTAACAAAAAATCTTAATTTCAGGCTCCTCAATTGCTGGCTCTGTTGACTCAAGTAGGATTTCGCTAAAAGTTCCTTATCTCTAATTCTTTACAAAGTTACATCACTGCTTTGTCTTCTCGACAATAATTTAGATAAGAATGGATAGTAATGACATTTAAACTGCTTCTTAGAATCAAAGGTTCAAGTTTCAGAATTAATTATTAGTTGGTGATCCCTGCTGTGACAAAGGAAGGATTCGCAGATGAAAACGCTATCGCGACAGGCGAGAGCTGATTATTCGTGACACATTGTAGCAAATAAACCTAGCACTACTGAGGAATTCCTTGGAGCAGTTTTAAACATCTTCAATTCATTTATTCACTCTGCCGTAGCAGTTAATAATTTTATTTTATCCATTGAATTTTTAAGCATTAACTATTACTAACAACGTAATTAATTGCTATTAAAATCAAAGTAAGTAGTATAGTATTACATCACGTGTAGGAATAACGAATAATGCTAAAATTATAAATGAATGGATATCACAAACCCCAAAGGAAAATCATAACTTTCTTCCTAATAGAAACGAGGTTTAAAAACTAAAAAAAAGTCTTATTTCGGATTTCTTTTCAATTTATTCAACTGGGGGATTCGCACCTTATTTATATAGTGGTATTTCCTTATTAAAATCCCTTGCGATCAATATGTACTAGCTACCGGAATCTGGTTCCCAATATGGTTCCCAAATTTGCACACATTTTTCGGGTTCAAAGTGAGTCAGTCGCTGAAGTTCCTTAGATCTCACATGGCATAATCTTGGAATGGCGTTAGCTGGGAAGTAGTGCTAAACCGTATCTTGATTACCTGGCCTCTCTCGGCGTACCTTACTTTTGCTGTACTAAAAAAGGAAGGTCCATAAGACACTGTTACAGCGTTTTACTTTTTTGCTCATCTATTTTTATCTCGCCGAGTTAAAAAATGCTTCTTCTTTCTACGGGGAAATGACAGCCGGGATCCTTCCGCTCTTTCACTTTTTAATCTCTACAGGATCCTAGAGAGATGCCTGTGATTAGTATTACCTAGTCTGAGGCCGCTCTAAGTATTGCGGATTAGTACGAATCAAATAAAAACATGGATTTTGAGATTGCATTTTTAGGACAAACAGAAAAAAAGCCTCCGGTTTTTTTTTGTGGTCGGAAGCAATTTTAATTTTAATTTAATCACCGGAATAGTCCTTAGAATGCAAATTCTTAAAGCTAGAATTCTAATTTCAAACGTTTAAACTGATTGGATTTGCTATGTAGCAGGGTAACTTTTCTTAATATCTACTTACCTACAATTCCTCTGGGGATGACTTTATTATTAAACCTGAGGAGGCCTGAGATTGAGTACTGAATTTCTGATCCAAAACATTAAGAATGTTAAAAATGGATTTTTGAAGATCATTTTCTTGTATAAATGAACGTTTCACTTGATCCTTGCAGATGAGGGTGTAGAGACGTTAAATAGGCTCATTCAGCATCAGTATATTCATTCAGTATTGTCACAAGTGGTGGTACTCATGTGGTACCGGTAGGTGGGTCCCCAGATGATGGTGGTGATGGTGAGCAGTAGAAGTGAGGTCTGTTTGTTCAACATCTCCAAGACTTGTTGCTCGATTGGTGGAGCCGGCAGCAGCGGCTGCTGCAGCGGAAGCCATGAGCTGGTGATGTGGAATGCCGGCCGCTTGCTGCTGCCATGTGGAATCCACCAAGTGACTGCATAGCGGATAATGAGGCTAACCCAGCAGAAGTGACATGATCCTATTGGTGAATTGAATAGAGTTCATCAATCATTTCTATCAAAACAGTACTCATATCTACGAGGATCTTCATGACTATCAGCAGCAATTAAGGGAGTGCGAGAGAGGCATGACGATCTTTCTGATTATTTTCAGAGGGCTTGCCGTCCTGTTCCTTGATTTGATAATCATACACCTTCTTGAAAAGAAAAAACGTTAATCTAAGGGATTTTTGGAAGATGCTCAGACTGTATTTTTTAAACATGAGGTTAACTAGTTCCCGTCTCCACTTCTTGTTTTTATAAATTATGAAGAAAAGAAACAAGGAAGGAGCTTCTATATTATCAACTCGCCTGAGCGATTTCTTTGATCTCAAAAAATCAACATGTCAACCTGTCAATCCAATTCTCAAAGAGGGCTCAATTAGACGTATAGCAGTTAATGAAAATGGATTAAAATTCAAGCAAGTGTTATAGTGCAGTGCACATAATTTCTCACCTCAGTAATATTCTAATGAAAAACTGGGAAAAAAGGATCAAATAGAATAATTACCATTTGGTGATGTGGGAAAATGCTGAGAGCGGTTGGTGGCTTGAACCCACTGTGATGGTGATGATGAGATTGGTGGTGGGGGTGTAAGCTACCGAACGGAGACAGGTCTCTTAAACTTGGTTTTTCATCCTGACTTTCACCTGAGCTTGAGTCAGCGTCCGGTGAGCCGACTCCAGTATGACCTTTTTTTCCACTTCCATCATCAGATCTACAAAAAAAAAAAAATAACAGGTAAACAATCATCTTTTTTTTCCCAATCATCAGTAGGCCCATGACATAACATTAATCTTTCATCATTATTAAAATGAGATGTGAAGGGATGGACAGAAAGGTCTACTTATCGAGAAGGGAGCATTAATCGTGCTCATGATTTTTTTTACTTGTCAAGTAATTGAGCTGTTTCCTTGCATGCAAGGAAAGAAAGTTGAAGGGTGCAAAAGCCATGGCTTTGAAGGTTCATTTCCTTAATCAGTAGGAAAAATAATTCAGTTGCAAGCACAAAATAATTTCAACACATCTCACTATTCCAAAGATTTTCCTGAATTGTAATTATTTTTTTTAAACTGTAGACTATGGCATTTAAAGTCACTTATGAGAGATTTAAATCTCTTCTACGTAAATTCCGTGGCTGTTAATTCCTTTAACCCGATAATGAGGGAGCACGAGGAAGAAGTAGAAATTATTTAAATTTCTTTATCCCTTTATTGCTGAATGAGCTGGATTAAGTTAATCTTAATCCTGCTCCTGATACTGGATAGTCTTTCTTCTCCCATAACTGTACAAAAATAAGTTAGACAAATTATTATGATTACGATGCCTGTCCAACTCCTTCCTTGGAGAGCACGTTTTCTTTGTAGATTGAGCAGGAGGATACAGAGAGGGCTGCTGCCATGTGGAATCCACCAAGTGACTGCATAGCGGATAATGAGGCTAACCCAGCAGAAGTGACATGATCCTATTGGTGAATTGAATAGAGTTCATCAATCATTTCTATCAAAACATTGTACAAAAATAAGTTAGACAAATTATTATGATTACGATGCCTGTCCAACTCCTTCCTTGGAGAGCACGTTTTCTTTGTAGATTGAGCAGGAGGATACAGAGAGGAGTGGAGTCATAAAAATAATTCGAGAGCTTATGTTCATTTGACACCCGATATTTAGGCTCGTTGAAATGTAATCTCATACGGGTAAGTGAAGCTCTTGGCATTTGGGAATTGGGATAAGCCAATGCCTCTTTTCTGAATTCAAGGCTTTCAATGGGAAACTTTTCCTAATGCTGCTAACAAAGAGTTGTGAGATCTAGGGCTGTTCTCCGTAATCTAGATCATCCTTAAACAGCTCTTCTGTATTTTAATATCGTGCTCCCAATATCTCCGATTTCCTAACTAGCCAATCTATTTCTGAGCATGCCAATAAGTGAGGATGCGCATGTTTGAATATAAACAATTAAAAAAATTCGTGGTACTGGGTCGGGTTTCCAAGTTTCTTAGATTGGTTTACAAATTATTTGAGAGTAAAAATCAAAAATAAAGAAAAAAAATTATTTTTGGCATTTCACGATTTAAAGTTCGATTAAGCCGTTAATAGTTGCGTTTTAATTTTTCAAGGAATCCATGCAACAGAGAAAATACGGTAATTGAAAGAGCTGATTTTTGGCTGATTTTTGGGAGATAGAAAATAATATCCGGGGCCTGCTTTCTCTCCGACTCGCCCATCTTCCAACAACTCCAACTACTACTGGATTTGGAAAAAATTGAGTATACGTGAACCAAAGTATCGAGTTTCAATCGGTTCGGTATGGCTCCGTCTATCTACGACAGATCTGAAGCATATGTTCATCAGTGAGCTATTTGGTTCTCCTCTGAAGATGCATTTTTGTCACTACTCCGCTTCGTCAGAAGATGAACCGAGTAAAAAATGTCTATTTTGGTTGGATCTTTGTTTCTATGGGAAGTAGGTAGAGTATATTTTCATTTTTACTCCAACAGCAGCAGCCATTCAAGCCCGGGTATCGGGTTTCAGTTTCTACCACCCGCAATGGGGAACTTGAGTCCCCATAATCATCCGTTCCTCTTTCCTGTACCTCTTTTTTTTCCTATACGAAGTATAGGATGACACTAATGGAACCTTTCCAAGATCTGATAACTTCCAAAAATATAACAATCATAACTACCTATATATTATCAAGCGTGCAGATTCGGGCGTCCAACTGCAAACGGCCTGTCTCACCAAGATGAAGAGATTCTGCCTACTGTATATCCATACCGACTCCCGAAGACAGTCCCCTTGAACTCTTTCCCGACACATTTATTCTTCTCCCTATGCACTTGAAGATAATGGATAAAATCCTGAGGAGAAAGATCTGATAAGCATTTAGGTCGGATCCTACGTTGCTCATTTTTGGTTCATTGAATTACATTCAAGTGGATCGAAGATCAAAATCAAGGAAAAGTGCCCCTTCTCAAGACCCTTCAAATTTTTGTTACTCAGATGAGCGTTATTAGTTTGGATTGAGTGTCGCAGAGTCACCGAAAGGTGAAAATAGACTATTTGTCCACTATTAGGAGCCTAAGCTGACAATTCTATTTCACCTGTTCCTAATCCTTTCATAGAAATGGGCGTCAAAGACACAATAGTAATGAAATTTCTTGGATTTAATGCTAATTCCAAAAGTCTTATCCAAATTCAGTGCAGATCTCCCAGCTCATGTTTTCAAAAAAACTATGGAATCCGTTAGTAAAAAAAATTTTTTTTAGTTACCTTGCTGGCCCATCCTTTTGTTCTGCCGCTCGATCTCTCTGACGTCTATTCTTAAACCAATTGCTGACTTGGGTTGTAGATAAGCCTGTGGCTTCTGCAAGCTCTCGCTTCTCACGTGGGGATGGGTATGGATTGCTAAAAAATGTGATCAAAAAAATATCTCATCATCAAAAATGATTAGGTTATTTTAAACTCAAAGGCTCAGTTTCTATTTTAAGGAAAGCGGATGCTATCGTTTTTATTTTTAATTTTATTAATTGAACTGAACTTACTGTTGATACCAGTCTCTCAAAATACTTCGTGACTTTTCCTTGAAACAATAGGAGGTTTCTTCCCCATCCCATATTGTTCTTGGCAATGGAAACTTCCTCCGTACGCGATATTTTCCTGTCAGAAGAAAAAAATACTGAACATTTTTCAAAATCACCAAAGCATCCAGGAATCAGCAAGGATTTATTTTTGAAGCCTTTAAAATGTGCGACAGAAGAAAAAAATAAGAAAGCGAAAAATAATTTTCAAGGTATATTTGAATTATGGATGGGAATGGGATCATGGGATTAGACGTCGGGGGTAGTCAGTGAAATTGGTGATGAAGTGAGCGCTATAATTTGTAAACACTTGAAAAAAAGGTTGGATAATCTTAGGTTTAATAAGGATAATTCCTTATCCTTAATTCCTTACCCACAGCTCCCAAGGGCCGCCCTCTCAATTTCTCAGCCTCAATGTAATGGGCTTTTAACCAAAGCGCTTGTAATTTTGGATGATTATGAGGTGAGAATTGATGAGTCTCCAGGATTTTATAGAGTTCCTTAAAATTACAACGGTTGAAGGCTACCACTGCCTTGGCTTTGAGAACACTTTCATTCTTCTGAAGTTTTTCACAACCGGGGAGGGACCAGAGGAACCGTGCAAGGCGTTCCATGTTTCCGGATTGCTGGAGAACTTCGCAAACGCATGCCACCTGGAAATAATCCAGGCACGATTAGAGTTTTATAAAATAAAATCAAAATTATTCTTTGTTTTCTCCACAAGAAAATTTTCATCGAGATCTAAAGTGTAGTAACAAAAATGCATTTCCATGTATTTGATAGCGAAAACATTTTTTTCTTTTTAAATTTAAAATCCTTTCAAAAGATGCTTGCTGCCCTTAAAAAGAGCTGTAGGGTTAAATTATTGGTTGAAAATAAGGAAATGTTAAGTTTGAATTATACGAGCATGTAAATGCTTCTTGTCTTGACACATGTCAACATTTTACGATAGAAAACTAAGATAAAGGCGTAAGCTAAGAAGTGATTGTTGACATTTTGTTGTTTCATTCTTGTCTCTTTTTACTTGAACAATTAGGATTTTATGCCTTACCTGTTCCTGCGTGAACCCAAACGATGGGAGCATGGGGGAGGGTGACGGAGGCCCACCAGCCAGTGACATGGAATTTGGGGAGGTCAGAGAGGAGGATGTAATTAGTGTTGGAGTACACATGATGCTATTGGATATTGTTGATGAGAGTAGCCCAACACCTTCACCCATGTTTCCTAATATCATTTCACTGAAAAACAATGATATTATGTCAGTAACATCCGCTTTCACTTTCCAGTTTCACTGTATGACTTCTGTTATCTGAAAGACCAAGAACAGGAACAGTGGATTTTCTAACTGAAATCCGGGATGAAATTTTCTTGGTAAGCGGAGCTGGAGACTGTTTACTCTGACTCCGTAGAGGATTGAACACTAAATAAAAACAGATTTCAGTTTTCAGAGGAAAGGTTCATGACCATTGTGAAATAAGGCTTTCTATTGTGATGATGAAGGAGATCTGTTGGATGATGTGGGTTAGACTCCCCAATTTTCAACCCGACTCCTTGTCCCAGCCCACATGGTGGATTTCTCGGTCTGGATGCGCTCAGAGTGGTTGGTTGACTTTTAATTCTTGGTGTTTTGGGTTTAGGAGAGGATTATGCGCTTCTCGAATCAAATCTTCATCCACTCACGTAATAATATCAAATAAGGCTTTTATTCTGCCTTATAAAAAAAAGTACAATTGAATTCCCAACCCCCTCAACTGTGCGATCCCTTTTCACAGCTACGGGTGGAGTTTGAGTTACATGTAGAAAAGGTATTAGCTTTATCCCACCATCAAAATTTTGATGTTAAAATTCTAAAGATTTCTATCAATCATGCAAGGTGAGTGGTTTTGAGGTGACTTAGGAACAACCTGTAATTAAAATTAAACATGTTAAAATCTAATTTGTAGTTGTGGTGCAAGATGAAGACAAACAAAGCATTCCAACGCCAAATATTTGATAAAATCCGCTTGATTAAAATCAGCGTTCAAAAACGAATTAAAACAGAACAAAGCGAAAAGCACATCAAAATGGTTCCTTCAATGGAAACTTGGGAAAACCGATTTAACTCCTTTTAACTGGAAAATCTATCCATGTACAAATCGGGACTTTTTCCAAAGATAATTTTTTTTCGCCATCAGAATCGCGGAACTGTTTGTAAATTTGCAGCTCAAAAAATGATGCTACAAGGGCGCTAGCCTTATTAATAGCGCGAGCTATTCATGCGAATGCAACGTTAGTCTGTCCGTGCGTCCAAGCGTCTATATCTCAGAAACGGATGGGAGGACTGACTTGATGAGTTTCATTAAGATCGGTGAAGTGTTTTCGAATTTTGGGCATATGTTCATGTGTGCATATGTGCATATGTGCATATGCCCATAGCACATAAAAATTTCAGAAACTGCCAAAAATTCATAAACATTTCAGAATGCCCCAAATTCATAAAAATTTCATAACCAAAATTCATAAAAATTTCACAAACTGTCAAAAATTCGTAAAAATTATACCTCGCGCTATTTCATACATCCGTGTTCCACGGTTTATTTCAGACGCGTATAATTCGTAGGAATGTGCATCCAAACGAAACTTTGCAGTGTTTCTAAATACATCCTCGCGTACTATCAAAATTTTAGCTACAATTTTTCCCCATCGTATTACCCTACTATAAGTTGGCGCCAGAAGAAGAAAAAGCGTTTTTTGCTTTTTCTTTCCCATTTTTGGTAAAAATGAGGCTACCAAATTGCATGGGACCGAATCCTGATTTTTTCATTTCTATATCCGTTTAAACTGAAGAGTCAGCAGAGGAGCATACCACTGCTGATTTGTTTTTTGCGTCCAAAAATGAAATTCGAACTCGGGCCACCGTGTACAATCAAGCAGCACGGTACCAGCGATTTTTTGCTGTTATCTGTGCCGTTAGAAATCGAATGAAAATAAAATAAACATAATTTAAAAAAATCCGTCTGGAAAAATAAAAACAGGGAAGCTGAGTTACTAAGCTGATTTCCAGCGCAAAACAGAGTCAAAATGTTTTTATAAAATGCTGATAGTACATGACATGAGGATGTACTTAGCAACAGTGCCAGCTTGCGTTTTGATTCACCTATCCCTGCGAATAATACTTTTTGCATTTTGTCCAAAACAGGCGCAGCATCCCTGTACATGATTTTTAGCTAGACAAGCTTGAAATAACCGGAAGCGTTCCTATGTTTCTTGCACATTTACAGTAATCTTTCCCTGTTTTTCCTTTTCTACCTTCTTGTCTTTCTTCTCTGTATTCTTTCCCCAGCTTTCGATGCGAGTGTCGGATGTGCATTCATTCATTACCGATAACTTCCAGCTTCTTTGCTTTCTTAAGCCTCACGGTGAGTAGAGTACACTAGAGTCATAAAAGACATTTTTTACCGACACTATGAATCGCAGAAAATTTATTTTCAGTTTAATTAATTCGACCAAATCCTTCACTCTTTTTTGAAATAAATGAGAAATTGTCGAGGGTTTTCCTTTTTTTTGGTGAGAAATTCTTTTTCCCATTCATTTGTATAGAGAGCCAGCCACCTTAGAGCATGACTTTGAAAGTTGCCAAAGGGTTTGTATAATACTCCTGACCACCAATCAATAGGTGTTCTGATTCGACGTATGTGGGAATTTATAAGTGAATGATATAAGGGTGCTAACCCTTTCTCAGCTTCAAATTCAATTAACAATACACACAAACATTTGTCACTTCCCTCTCCCCATTTTCATTGTAGGGGAAACGCCATTATTGAGTCCGAAGTCTATTGATCCATTGAGAGTTATTTCATGGAAGTTCCTCTTCCTTTCAATTGATTTGTACAATCATTGTGGGCTTGAAAGAAGGCAATTTAATAGATCCGTCCTCCTTCGTGTCCTTCCCTTGTCCATTTTTCCAGATTCGGGAGTCTATTGTTTCCTTTGTGAACAATTGAACATAGTTAAGGGCGGTTTATTTCCATTTATTATTGAACACCTTTTTTTCCAGGGCTCCCTAGTAGGCATGTAATCAACAGCATCATAATCACAAGGAGGAACAAAGTTCTTAAGCGGAGAACGTGCCCACTTTTACCTACCATTGTTGAAGCTACTCAAACTTCTTCATTCAGAACAAGGAAAAGAATGAACTACGAATCTTAAGAATTCTTGAACTGGAGCGAAAGACGCTACTTTTCATGGACTAGAGAACAAAAACTTTAACTGACTTCTAGACTGTATTGGGTACAGANTTGAACTGGAGCGAAAGACGCTACTTTTCATGGACTAGAGAACAAAAACTTTAACTGACTTCTAGACTGTATTGGGTACGTACGGAAGCGTAAAAGGGACACAGAGACGTGCTCCTTAACTCATCTTCCCGGGTTACGTAACTCATCTTCCCGGGTTACGTAACTCATCTTCCCGGGTTACGTAGCTCATCTTCCTGGGTTACGTAGCTCATCTTCCTGGGTTACGTAACTCATCTTCCCGGGTTACGTAGCTCATCTTCCTGGGTTACGTAGCTCATCTTCCTGGGTTACGTAGCTCATCTTTCTGGGTTACGTAGCTCATCTTTACAAATAACTAAAAAATAATTGAATTTTCAAGTTTTTAAACCTTAATTACTTTCTATTATTATCTCATCCCATCTTCCTCGGATACGAAACTAAATCAACTAAAATCAATTTTCCAATCGTAAAAGTTCCATCCATATTTATCGATCAAAGTCTCCATTTATGAATAAAACATTCATTTCGATTTGATAATCGAAATGAATTAATCTAATAAAGTCTTCCTTTAATGGGAAATTTAGTTAAATCTAATTCCTAAAACTCAACCTGACCTTTTTTAAACTTATTTTTAATTATTATGACTACAGATGTTCAAGTAGAAATTTTTTAATTTGTTGAATTCCTAGTACGTTGCTGTTCTAGATATCTAATCATTTCTAAAAACATTGTAGTGGCTGAATCTCTGTCCTGAGGTAAGCTCCAGTTATTCCTAGAGCACACGTCTAAACAGAAATCCCTTGCAGAAGATGACGTCGTCACCACAGGGGCAGATGCTTCTGAAAATAAAGTATCAACGTTATTAGGGTCAACCTCCATTAATAAATCCCTAAATCCATGCAAATGAGGAAGGTCATATAATTCGTTAGGTATTCCACCGGGGCATCCACTGGTACTCGTCTTTCGAATTCTATGCGAATTCCAATCCAATATAAAATTGCTGAGCTCTTTTTTTATAATATGCATGAAACAGAACTCCGCTATGCCGAGATGTAATGCATCGGACGGATTATATGAAATAAAGCTTATAAGATCGTCAAATAAGTTTATCCATATTTGAGTCCAACTTTTCCGCAGGTAACTCCACCAACATTCAATTCGTTGATTTCTGTACGAAGGACCGTAAACGTGTGACCTAAGAAAAACCATAAATTAAATACTAAATAAAAATAACCACAAAAATAAAATAAGCCGTTCTTACGTTCTGTTTGTCAGAGTGCACTGAGCAGCCGCTGCCAGCCCTGTTTCGGTTCCACAGTCTGAACGTAAAATGCGAGGACATCCACCAACTGTCTGAACCGTTTTCAAGTAAAAGTACAGGATGACTTTAGGGTCATTATTTGTGGTGGCACAATGGATCCAAAGTATTTTGCGCGAAAATCCATCGATGCAACCGTGTAGACAGAATCCAAATGGCTTCAATTTGTCATACCCATCAAAATGCCACGTATCATTTGATCCAAAGGAAGTGTATCTCCTTCTCTGTAAAACTCCGTTCAGTCTAGATCTTACTGCATTCGGATTAGAAGCAGCAAGGTATCGCCTCACGATAGCCTTAAAAGCACAGTTAATATTGATCAAATTACTTTGCATAAGACAAGTACACTGTGATAAACAGAGTAGAATAAATGATATGTAGCATTGCTTCACCTGCGTTGTTCGTATTTGCATGCGAGTGTTGATTATATGCCAAGTACGGCGATAGCCAGCTCGCTGACCTACAGTTAAAAATTACATGAAGAATTAGTAAGAATGCAGTTAACTGGGCTTATTAACGTTCGTAAATATTAAGCGTTAATAACTTGCATGTGTCTTGCTGTACTCGGTTGATGGCTTGAGTCACCTGCTGCATGGGGTTCGTCACTCCGTTTCTACGAAGACCATAATTTCTCAATTTTCGCTTAATTGTTCGTACACTGATTTTAATTCCATGTCGATCTAATAAATACTCAGAAATTATGCTGTACCGATGTCCATTCTTAAAGTAATACTGGATTAATTCGTCCATTCGACTGCTCTATTTTTCGTTTGATTTAGGCAGAAATGTGCGTAGTTTCATCCAGCAAGTTTCATCCTATACTTCATCCCAGCTAGTTTTATCCCATTTATCCCAGCTAGCTTCACCCCATATTTCATCTCAGCTAGTTTCATCCCATATTTCATCTCAGCTAGTTTCACCCCATATTTCATCTCAGCTAGTTTCCTCCCATTTATCCCAGCTAGTTTCACCCCATATTTCATCTCAGCTAGTTTCATCCCATTTATCCCAGCTAGTTTCACCCCATATTTTATCACAGCTAGTTTCACCCCATGTTCCATCTCAGCTAGTTCCATCTCATGTTTCATCACATGTTTCATCCCAGCTAGTTTCATCTAATGTTTCATCCACTTGCTATCCCATGGCATTTTACCGAAGCTATGTCGTGACCGGTCAAGGGAGAGAGCAAAGCCCTCCTACTCCAAGAGCTCTGTTTGTGCCGAAATAAAATGCCGAAGTAAAACGTGGGATAAAATTAGCAAGGATGAAACATGTGATGAAACTTGCCGGGACGAGACATAGGATCCCAATTGCTGAAACAAATTTGTGAGTTGCTCACCCGGAATGAA
>JABASM010001254.1:0-15573 GCA_019776545.1 Brachystomella parvula | reverse complement strand
CCTAGGATCAGCTCCCCCTTCTTCCGATGCTCTTTGAGGTGGTTGACGAAGGCAGTCCGAGTCTGGATCAGAGTCGAGCAGACTTCACAGGAGAAAGTACAGCCTGACATTGGGGGATCCAGTTGGAAGTGCTGGGAACGATGGGTTCGCAACGTGGAATGGGAACTGAAGCCCTCAGCACAGACGTTGCACTTGTAGGGACGGGATAGCTTAGGGAGGTGTGTCAAGAGGTGGCTGGGGAGTCCTTTGCTACGAATGTTCACAGAACAGACTGGGCAAGTCGTCCTCTCATCTACTGTCGTCTTTCCTAGTATTCAAATTAAAAATAAACATCATTCATTTTCTCATAGATTTACAAGCTCATAGAAAATGAATTAAAAAAAGGAAGGCTTTCTTTAAGGATTTTTAAAATATTTCAGAGTTTCGCCACTAGCAAGAGAACCTTGAATTTGTCCGGCATAGAAATATGGACTTTGTGATTGAAGGCTTATTTAAATTGGCCTAATGTTTCCCTGTTTTTGTTTCCCTTTCCCTGTTTTTCAGGCAACTGCAGTTCGTGCAACAATTTAGCACCCCAGTAATCCACTATCCCTCACATACTTAATTTTCGACACGGAGTTGCAGAGTGCCGTCCGCAGAGCTGCGCAAGTAAAAAAATTATTAAGGAGCTTATCCGGCATGAAAAGAAAGCAGCCGGTAAATTAGATGACAAATGGCAAGAACCTCTGTTCGCATCGCACTTACGTCTTATACGGTCAGTCTTCCCTATGAATGGGTCATACGAAACAGGTTTCACCCCTCGACAGGAAACAAGAAAACTAACTCAGCAAAAGCCAAAGCATCGGCTCATTAATTTTATCTCACAAATTAAAGTTACGAAATTTTTCGCATTCAAAATCCGAGGGAGTCCGAAATTGAGGCACAGATTCCGTTGCCATGATTTACCTCGGCCCCCTTTGCCTTGGCAAACTTTACCTCAGCAGGCTTTTACCTCGGCCAAAAATAGGATTTCGGCTGGAGTAAGGCTGAGCACGTACGCTGTTCCCTCTTACGAAATTGTTAGGTCCGGATTTCATAGCCGGCGGAGTCCGCCTCGGCCCGTTTGTGCTCAGCCTTACTCGAGCCGACATCCTATTTTTTGGCCGAGGTAAAAGCCTGCCGAGGTAAATGGGTGGAACCAGAGGAGTACGCGCCTCAGAAGGGAGAGAGAGAAGCTGAAGTGTGATTCCCCAACTTTGGGTCATCTCTGGAGGTCAAAAGAAAGGGAATTTCAAAACTTTTCCTAAAGTTTAGCCTATGCTTTGAAGACGCTGTATAAAAAAATTCAAAAAAACTTGTGGGGGATTCCTACAGCGAAATTGGCCGTCCTTCCTTAAAATTCGACAAGGAGAGGACGGATAGACAGACAAAGGGATCTAGGAAAAGATAAATCTTGAGGTCGGTAAAAAGAAATCCTGAAAGATGAATTCCTTCCCATGAGCGATGGTCTCTACTACTGCTGCTCCTTACTTTTAGAAGGGGTCCCTGGGACGAGTCCACGTGTATTGAGCCCTTGTGCTATCAGTGCAGCTCGCCTTCTCCTTTGACCCTCCAAGTTCCGCTCTCGCCGTTCTTTACTCATTCCGAAAAAGGATCTCTTGCCCGGAATCTCCATCGCTCGCCTTTCTTCATTCATTTGAGCTCGTCTGGACCTTAGCTGGGCGGCATACCTCGCTCGCTGTTCTTGACTCATTCGAGCTCGTAGCTCTCTTTGACGGGCGTTACGCCTTTCCAGCTCTTCTTGATTCATTTGAGCTCGTAGCTCTCTTTGACGGGCGTTACGCCTTGCTATCTCTTCTTGATTCATTTGAGCCCGCCGCTTCCGCTGTGCCTCATTTTGGAGCCTCCTCCTCCTCTCACTCTGACTTTCCTCTTCGAGACTGAATCCAAGGTTCCCTACCCGCCTACTCGCAGCAATCCGCTCTCGCTCTTCTTCACTCATGGCAGCACGCCGCCTCCGCTGCGAATCATTCCGCAGTCTCCTCCTCCTCTCTTCGCTTGTTTCTGAAAAGAGTAATAGAGAATTAAAGTAAGCTACTATTAAGGTTCTTTAGTCCCTTCAACAATCAGTCCAAGCCCGAGCCTTTCCACATTTATTTTAGGACTCCCAATCAGAACGGATGTCTTTTTCAAGGGAGAAAGAGAGAAAGAGAGAAAAAATATTATGGGCTTTTTAAAGAAATGTTGAAGATTGAAGGAAGTCTTTAAATAAAAACACTTTAACATAGTAGATAACCAGCTGGTGTACTTACTGGGATACCCCTTGTGGGAGTATGGGACAGTAGGACTACGGGATACCTCCTACACGACCCCAGTATTAGTATCCGCACCTACGACCATTACCCATCATTCCTTTTCCAGCTTTACGGAAGGACTCTTAAAATTGTTCAAACTGACCACCTGTTACCATACACCTCTTTGACCTTCAGCCCTTAGAGGGTTAATTAGATTCAAATAATTATTTTTTGAAATGATGGTTAGTAGGCGACCCAGGCGGATTGTTCCAAGTTGATAAAATGATAGCGTAGCCGTAGCTTAAACTCATGAGAGTTGTAGACAAGACTTTCCGTAGTAAAAACTCCAAAACTTCTGCGCCGTCCATTCAACAGGCTTTGATACTTTCCAGAAACCCAGAATCGACCAAACATATGAAGGGTAGGGTAAACTCTGATCTGGACTTTCGGAACAAGTAAGAAAATGGCAGCTGTCGGCTATGTAACAGTGACCTTGTTTCTCGCCAAGGCAAAAACTGACTACCGAAAACGTTTCCCGCACCATAGCACGGATCCTTTTACTAAGTTTTACGAAAACCAGAAAATGGAGAAATTCCTGCCTTGGCACGCCTACAGAAGCTCAAATATAAGTTTCATTGAACACAAAATCCGAATTTCAGTGAGACGGGCGACTCAGCCGTAATCGTTACCCGACAAAAAGTAAAATTTCAACTTTGGTGAGAAACTGAAGAGCCAAAACTTTCGCGCGGATCTCTGAATAGAGAATTTACAGCCCAGACTTTGTCTGCAAGGCCCCCGTTCTAAATTCAACCGGCCACTATACGTTAATAAACCTCCATACTTTCCATAAGGATCCATATAAGGTTTCAGCGTTTCCCGAGTGCAATGCTCCATAAGGTTGAAACATACAATGAAAGTAATTTTACGCGCTCTGAAGTCATAATTAGCAATACAGAAGAGAATGAATTTCTGAATTCAAGCAGTACTGTATGAGACATATCCGTTAGAAGTTAGTGGAGTGGTGGGAGTAATTGTTTTGTCTCCAGCTGGGGTGATCTGCGCCAATTTCACGAGAACCGGTCACCGGTCTACACGCCTCGTCACCACCCTTCGGTTTTCAGAGAAGGAAACTGGTGAAAATTGGAGCTTCCCATTTAGGAAATGGAACTGATGAGTTTACCTTGAGGATCTGGTAAGTCATTGTAACAATGACAGTTCTGTACGGAACAGTTCAGTATCCCACATGTCAAACCTCTTTCTGGCTGGGTGAGGGGTTCCATTTTTGTTACTTCCGCCAGACCAGCAGACATTTTGACGTTCCCAGTCACATCACTCCCTTCCTATGATTACAAAGAAAGAGAACTTTCTTAGTATAGTATTTTCATAGCCCAGCATAAATCTCAAGAAAACTCTTTAGTCCTTAGGGTCATAATTAATAGCAGAAATACCACTGTTAAGAGACAGGGAGGAGGGGAGAGGTTGAACCTGAACTTATTAGTACCGAGGAGAGTGGACATAACGTATACTCAGCTTACTTTTAGGATTTTACATCTGGAAAAAGCAGTCCTTGCTTTCCCGAAGCAGAGATCGGAAAACGATCATCGAACAGTTCGATTTACAGGGCGTCTACAGGGCGATTTCTGGTGGATGAGGACTCAAAATGACTCAGCAGTTGCTGAGTCACGGTGAGTGAAGAGTATTTTCATCCAGGACTAGTCTGCACAATCGAACTGTTCGATGATCGTTTTCCGATCTCTGTCCCGAAGCAGAAGTAGGTTGTTAACTCAGGATCTCTGTAACTCTCAGATTTATCAATAGTCAACTGTAAGACGGTACTATTTATAATCTATCCCTTGATTATCAATTATCAGTGCCAAGAATTCTGAACTTAACTGAAGCTTGAAATTAAGAAAAGTAACGCAGTGAACTGAACGCAGTTTGAATTGAATTAAATTAATTTCTCTGAAAAGTCCACTGTTTATTTTTTGTTTCAGTGGGTGAGATCCAGCTAAATCTAATCAAGTTTAACTATAGGCAATTCAGTCGTACATTGTGTAGCTTTTTTGTGTTACTGTTTAGCTGTTATTCAGCAAGTTTACCTAGCCGATCAAGCAGGAAGTCTTTGGAAACCCAGAACTAATCTACTGAACTTAAATTAAACTGCAAATAGTACAGTGTAGTCAAGCAGATGCCCTCGTTTTAGTCCTTGTTTTTAACCCCAGATAAATCCAACTAAATGCCACACAGAAAGATTTTTAAAAACCCATAGCTTCCTTTCAATAAAAGCTGTTGTAAATATTATTTTCCCAATTTTTTGCCGTGTTTCAAATGTTTAAGTATCAAACTCGAGTTTTTGGAGAATCTTTGTTGTTGGTTTGTTAAGAACAATAGAATTTTTGCTAGGAAAACCTACTATTATGATGGATGCAGCGTCGGGGAGAACAAGGGTATGGCGGATATAAAATTCAGTCTGTGACGCCACCCTACATAGACCTTCGTAAGCCTAAGACGGTACAATGTAGTTACTTATTAATAGCGGGAGCTATTTATGTAAATGCTGATGTTAGTTTGTCTGTCCGGCCGTCCGTTTCAGATTGAAAATCTCAGCAACTACTGATCGGATTGACATGATTTTTGGTATGAGACTCCTTTAGGGTCCCGAGGTGTCAACCACAAAGTTTTACAGCGATCGGTGAAGTTTTGAAAAATTTCGATTTTTCGCCCATGTGTGCATATGGGCTTATGGCGCATGTGTTTATGGGCCTGGTATTGTCATCATATACACCCGCCATACCTCATACGTCTCATATTCTTCTTTTCTCTTTTATATCTCATATCTCATACTCGCGCTATTTCGTACACCCGTTGTACGGTTTATTTTTTCTAAAAAACGTTTATGCACCCATAGAGCAGGGGCGAAATCGGTCTGCTTTTTGCCATAGCTTTGAACGGATTTGGTTCAGTTTCCGTCCATAAGGTAGACTCCGCAATCGATTTTTTAAGCAGCAAAAGTAGGCTACTTAGAATCATCTGGCAACATGGCCCCATACAAGAAAATCTTCCTAGTACAAAAAATCTGAAAACATTTTCGAAGTTAAAAACTTCAAATTCTTGAGCACAGGACAACTTTCGAAAAGTTTCCGTACCCTTTTCTTCTCGTACTACCCTGAGTGTATGTAAAAAGTTAGCGACATTAAACTTTTTTAACTCTGAGAAGGTAACCCTAGCTGTAGTTCTCTATTCTTTTTTTCCACATGAAAGTTTCTTTCCCGCGTTTAATCTCATTAGATCCATCATCAGGAAAGGAGAGAGAGAGATCAGATCACCACAAACTTCTACTGTTTTTTTCTCATTTCTTTTTCAGAAAATTCAAAATGGAAGATGGAACGGAACGTGAATTAGCATTAACTTAGTATTTTCCAGCTGTAGAAATGCAAGGTTAGATTTAGTTGTTGATGGGAAGGAAATGATGTGGAATGACGCTGAAGATCAAGTTCACCCAAGTAAGAACAACGGTGAAGGAGATGAGACTGAAATTAGAAGACTTAATGTTTAATTTTGGAAAAATAGGGATTACACTTACTGGAAGACAGCTGATTATTTAGTAGAGGAATTACGGATTTTAAACTTAAATCTATTTCTCTGTACTTTCCTTACTATAGATTAAAATAAGAGATTTGTTAGTTGGACTGTTGTGATGAGTCATTTGGACGGGATGAGAAGACCGCTCCCATTGTCCTCCTGCTCCTGGGTTTAGTAATATTTGAGAGATTCTTACTTTTCGGAATGGAGTCAGTTGAGGCCGTCAGAACGGAGCTTGAAGTATTCCCAGTCGTAGTTGACGTAGTAGACGTTGCCCTTGGACTCCAGGAAGTCCAGGATGATGAAGCACTGCGTAGCCCAGACTCTCCTCCCTTATTCCTTACCCTCACTTCCTTTGCCTTCTGAACATTCATGTTGAGTGAGTCGAGTTTACCGTTGAGGAGGAGTATGATATCCGAGTCCCCATCCTCAAGTTCCCCCCGAGGGGTGGTAGGCTTACTTTCCTTAGGAGATGGGGGAACTAATGCAGGGAAGTAGGCAGAAGGTAACGGCGGAGCAAGCTTCCCCGTATCCTTTGGAAATATTACATCGAGTGAAAGAAGGACTCTTCCTTTCCTCCTGTTTTCTATCGGACTTTCTATGGGTAACCACTGGAAGTGAAAATTAATAAAAATCATGAGAATCAGGAATTGAGTGGGTATAATTCCGGACTTACTTTAACAGACTGGGGAGTTACAGTCTTTAGATTGACTTCTACGAGTCCAAGTATGTTTCCTTCTTTCCAAAACTCAAGGAAGAGATAGAGTGGAGCATCTTTTGATTCCTGGAGGTGGGGTGGGAGGACGAGAGAGGTTGGTGGGGTTGATGCCGAAGGAATCCCAATATCCAAGTATGTCCACCGTGTCTTCACACGAGCAGTTAGCCCATTTCTCTTCTTCCCATCATCCTTGTCATCGAGAATAATTTGGATTAGCTCTAGCTTGACATAGATGAGACCTTGAGAAACCGTGTCTCTATGAATGGAATTCGGAGGGGACCCTGTCAAGTCTGAGTGCGGTCTTCTTGTCTCATTCATATTCACGCTATAACTCCAAGATAAAAACTGATTAGCCAAAACCCAATTAATAAGCCACCGATTACTGACTGTAGTATATAAAAGGTTGTTACCATTTCCACAATCCACCATCATCTCCTCAGCCTCCTTGTTCCCGTATTAGAAATCCCAATTCCACCGAGCCAGAGTTACTCTGTTCAAATAAATGAATGAAAATGAAAGTGTAAAATAAAAATTATATTATAATATTTTCCCTGTCCCTGTAAATGAATGAAAAACCAGCTGAGTTTTTTCTTCCTTTCTTTTTTTGAAAAGAGCAGAAGAAGTGTGGTAATACGACGTTAGCAGGCAAGAGGTAGAAAATTAGCGGACGACGAGGGCAAAGTTAGCTGGTAATGTAACCCGTTTATTCCTGATGGGAAAAAGTTAGACTTGAGCCTGGAAGATATGCCTTAGCTTCCCACTGCGTGACTACTGCGTCATCTTTTCAGATATTTTTAGAATGAATTAGACTACCAGCTCACAGATCCAAATCCAACCTTGCCTCCAAACTTAGGAAAACACGATCGTTTACATTTTAAGTAGCATCAAGACGTGTGGCTACAATGTTTGAAGAAAGAGAAATGGGCTACGCTTCGGAAAGCGTCGGACAAAAGGACGTACGTATGGATTACAAAGACTTAAGAGGGGAGGGCCAGGGGTGACCAGCGACTTTTAAGTCGAATTCAGATTTAATCAACTCAGCACCACATCCGAAGCAACACATAATTTTTCTAGCTGCCAATGGCGCCTGTGGTGGGAGCGCTTAGGTTTAGGCAATTGCTGCTTGGTACATGGAAGATGGAAGTGAAATGTGGATAAGAGAGGAAAGAAGCGTCTGTTTTCTTTCAGAGTGGAGAAAACGTCATCATCATCATCGCTCATTTGAGAAAAAAAAAAGACGATTCTTTCCTCTCTTATCCACGTTTCACTTCCATGCACCAAGCTCCCATGTCCCACCCAGGGGCTCCCACACAGGCGTCATCGGCGGCTAGAAAAATGAAATGTTGCTTCGGATTTGATGCTGAGTTGATTAAACTTAAATTCGACTTAAAAGTCGTAGTCGTAGTCACCCCTAGCCCTTCTCTCTTTAGTAGTCATTAGTAAAAGGTCTCGCTGAGCAACCCTTGGCAGCAAGGCGGCCGTGACAAAGAGACAAGGAAAAACAAAAAGGTTCAGAAATGGGTTACACTTTTTTTTGGCAGGAGCCTGAGTGAAGGTAAAGTTACATATTTGATCAGGTTTCAAAAAATCACGGAAAGACATCCTCACTTTATCATTACGAACATGGCCCCATACAACATTTTAGAGTAGAATCCAATGGTGAAAGTCAGTTTTACAAATTCGAATTGGTTTGACCTCTGGAGGTAAACAAATGCCAAGCCCTTGAGCTCACGGATCTGAACAAGCGATACGTGGATCGAAAGCTCTCTAGTCCCTAATTCCAATAATATACTACACTAGACCGTTTTAGCCGATTGCCGCTAGCGGTCGAGGAAGCTTAGGCTAAACGTTAAATGACCTCTTTTGATGAATGATTGAGCAGTTTCAAACCAAACCGATTTCTCGGAGCATTTCTTTCAAGAAAAGCTACGTTGACACCGGTAAACCCCAAAAGCTGGTTTTTTAAAGAATATATAAATGTTAAACGTCCGCCATACTATGACGTTAACGACCAGTAGTATTTTCCAATGACGGTTTTTGAAATTAGAAAATTCGAGACATGACTGAAAGAAGTGGGTCAAAAACTGGGTCGCAGGTGTCTGAGATTCGGCAGAAATGTAGTGGACATGCTCGCCTATCATTAGAATGAGTTTCACCAATATGCTATTTTATTGCCCAGTTTACAGGGCACTATTTTTAGTTCCTTTGAAAATGGGAAGCTGGTCAATGGAAAAACCACTGGTGATTGGAAAATTAACTGGTCATTGAGAAAAGTACTGGTCATTGGAATTATAGCATGGCGGACGGATGGCCGGATGGATGGAACGCAAATCCTTATACACTCTCCGCTGAAGCTTGAGGGTAAAAAGCGTCTGATAAAGTGCCTTGAAGCAATTTTGCGCTTCAGGGTCGTTTTCACTGATAGTTCAAAATTCTTCTGGTAAAAAATGGTACTTCATTGCCTGAAAAGCATGTTAAGTGAGCCTACAAAGTAAATTGGGTAAAATCGAACCTCCTCCCGTGTGATGAAGCATCATTCTTTACTTCAGGAGTTCTCGCTGAACTACAGGACGGTCCAATTCTACCAAATGCCTCGAAAGTTTCCGGAGGACGGGGACTAAGCAGCCAATCATCCGACGCTATATCCCTATATTAACCATTAGTTTGCTCCAGGGACCTTCGAGGCATTCGGTAAATGCAGATTCCAAATGCGAAACGCCATTTGGTGCCGCAGAAAGTCAATACTGCAGTGCAGGTTTTCTACGGCGCCAAATACCGTGCATTTGAAATCTGCATTTAGAATTGGACCGATCTGTAGTATCAGCAAAATTGGCTATGAGCACTCCATACAACCTTTTTTAAACCGAGAAATCGCATGTTTTTGAAAGTCTATTTTCAGAGAGTTTCTGCTGATCATCACGGAACGCTACTATACTCTGCTATGCGAAGTTTAATTAAGTTTGTCCAAGTTCAAATGAGTTCTTCTAATCTAATAGTCTTCGGAGGACTGGAGAAATCGCTCTGCTTTTCGCCCTAATTTTAAAAGGATATAGAGTTTAGTTTTCGTCCATGAGTTGGACTCCGTTATTCATGTTTTAAGGAATTCCAATTAGATTAACTTGAAACTAGCTTCCACCTTCCACGTCAGCCACATACCGATTCCTCCAAAAAATTGAAAAGATTTTACTTTTCAGTCACGTTTACAGGTCTAAGTAATTTTTTTCTTGTTTTGAAGAAAATCAGGGGTTGGAGAAAAATAGACTGGAAAATTCAGTTTTCATTTCGGCTTTTTTAATGTTGAAAATACCCCCAATTTTTTTAGCATAGTCTGGCTTCCGAGGATTATTGCAAGGAGGATTTTTCGAAAAAAGTTACTTCCTTTTGTGTCGGGAAGAGAGAAGTGGCAGTTTCAAGGAACCAATCCTGTGAAAATTTTTAAGTAGCTCCATTTTAACTCTACCTATTGAAAATGAGGGCCTTGGAAAAATGCTGAACCGCAATTTCGGATTCCAGCCTTTAGCTGACCGTTCAGCGAAAAGTCCGGACGTAGAACATAGTAGTTGATTAGGACAGTATGCTAGTAAGCTTGGCAAGTTTCAGATTTTTTCGGAAGCGGGTTTAAAGTTATCGCCTATTGAAAATCCGGTAGAATCGAACCTCCAGCTCTGTATTCATGAGTCTTCTGACTCTTGAGATGCGTGGGGAATCCCTGGCCTGGGCTACTAATTTCCAAGGTTCCATCAAGAATTTTAGGTAGAGGAAAGCCGGGATGAATGGATACCACGAGTGTGGAATTCAAGTGTTTGTATCTGGAAATGAAGTGGTAAATTACCTAACTGGATTTAGTATCTCTCAAGGACTTGCGTCTCCAGACAACTCATAAGCTTTCCCTTCCCATTTCAACTGGAAAACTTAATCTCGGAACCTGATTAAATTAGCCTGCTTGGATTCAGAGCGAGGAGGTCTACGAAAAACAGTATCACTCACTTTATCCGCTCCCCTCACTCCTCTCACTTTTCTAGTTCACCCAGGAGCTGTTGTGGACTTTGAAAAATGGAAAATAAAAATCCATTTCCAAATCAAAATAAAAAGTTCGCTTTGGACAAAAAATATCATGGGATTGAGGACAATATTTGGTAAGCTCATCTCTCGACATTAATTATTTTGGAAAGAGAAAGCAGTTACTGCTTTTTCTTTTAGTTCCTCATCCTCAACTGTTGAGGATTTTTATTTTTTGTTTTGTTTGGCTTAGGCAAGCCCTCTTTCCTGATGGGACAGCTGATGTTGTTAATCTAGGCGCAGGGTAAGTCAAGTTCCGAATACTTTACAGCTTTAAAAATGGCGAGATTTGGAAAAATGGCATCCTGTGTTGGGCCAAACTATCGACCATGGGTTCGATCTGGGATCCAGAATTTGGAATTCGTGAAAGGTCCCATGGAGACGTCTAAGAGCCATGGGAGCGCCAAGCTCATGCGCACCTCTCATGGTGGCCCATTATTTAAAACACCGTCCCCCCATGGTCTAGCTTTTTGAAAACCCAGCCAAGGTCGAGCTCATGTTGAGCATATGTGACGTAGAACACACTAAATGATCATCCGGAAATTAGTCCTTAGGAGAGGCACTTCTTGAGAAGTATTTTTTGGGGTCAAAAACGAGGTTCAAAACCAGAATGGTTCTTGAAAATCGACTCGTTGTCCACGTTTAATTAAACCCCTCAATGATCAATTCCCATGAAGCTCCCATGGCACGTACTGGCCTATGGCTAAGAAAAAAAGGTCGTTTTCTCTCTCCCTATCTCTCTTATGATAAAGAGTAGAAAAAACCCAAAAGGAGGCGGGGCTAAAAACTCAGGAAGGCCGTCCGAGGTGCTTTTTACATTTTCACAGTGCCGTTCGTGTAAACCATGTGGTGAGTAGGAGTGATACGGTCCTGATCAATCGTAAAAAGACCTGGATTTTGAAAACTAAAGTAATTCTTACCTCCGGTATCACTCAGTAAGCTGGAACGAGCGGTAAACCAACTGTAGAGGTGAGTCTAACCTTTAGTATAATTATAGTTACGTTACTGTAACTGTTGGCTAACACTTGTTAATTCTTGCAAGAAGTTGGAGTAAATTACTATAGCAGTGTAAATATAGATCCAAGAATTTAAAATGAGTCCATTCGCGCTTCACCTTGGCTCTCG
This sequence comes from Brachystomella parvula, assembly GCA_019776545.1. Taxonomy (NCBI): domain Eukaryota; kingdom Metazoa; phylum Arthropoda; class Collembola; order Poduromorpha; family Brachystomellidae; genus Brachystomella; species Brachystomella parvula. Next base: position 3,816 of record JABASM010001254.1, on the reverse strand, counting down.
TACTCGGCGGTCTTTTTCCCCTATTCTAGGCCAGTACGTGCATGGGAGCTGCTCCCACCAATTCCAAACATCGTAAAAGTGGAATTCCACTGAAATCCCTCTCTTTTCTTTCTTAGATTTCCAGACTACCAACCTGGAGCTGAAATAGTGGCAAATCTCGAGAAAGTTTGTGCACCTGGAGCAAGCCATTTAAACCAACAGTACACTCGAACTTTTGTAAGTGAAAAAAACTACGTGGGTTTTCAAACTATTTAGTTTTGCTCAAACTTTCCGGGGTTTATAGGGTAATATGCAACTAGTTGAGCAGTTGGCCAGACTCTATGGGCAGTTGCTGAACAGGAAAATTGACCCGGAGACTGAAGTTCTCGTAACAGACGGTGCATATGGAGGTCTCTTCTACGCCATCATGAGCTGCGTTGGTCCTGGTGACGAGGTAAATTTCTAAAAACCCTATGCTCTAAGTTCCTCAAGTTTTAAATTTTAAAAAGGGGAGCACGTTACCTTTACGAAAGCAGCTCCATTTTAAAATTAACCTTGGGATCTCAACTCACTTTCCAGCGTCACTGCTGGTAATTTTTCTAAATCGACTTGGTTTGACCCCAGTGGGTCAAAAAATGTCAGAAACTTGACCCCGATCTTAAGAATCGCTCTGTCAATCTTCAATCAGATGCTCTCTTTTTCCTGAAGCCAAAAATTAACCGTAACTGACTTTTTCCGCCGGTGGCATGGCTACCAGTGTCTGTTTGGCGTACGGCAGCGTAGACCGTACGCGTAAACTAAAAGGTGTACGCCTACACTTTGCCAAAGAGAAAAAGCGTACCCTTACTCGCTCCGCATACGCTATTCTGAATTTTCGAAGCGTACCTTAATTCTCGTACAGTACGCCGTACGATGCTTCGAACGCTGCATTTTACGCTCAGTTTGAGGTTTAGCGACCTCTAGTGACCATGTTCAAGGTCAAAGGGATCATGGGCAGTATGCTTTTGAAATCAGTGAATCAAGAGCTTTTGATTGACCCACCGCTTGTGAAGATCCGTGCCGGGTGAGGGGGCTGACTTTAGTAATCAATGAGCTCAAATTAATTTGAATTTTGAAAAATGATCTTCACCAGTTAAATCTTGGCTCGAAGCTAAAAGTTAAGTTGGCAAATTTTCTTAACAAGTTGTCCACTTCCGAACGGTAACATGGTGAGGTCTGTTGGCTTTTTGAACTTCCAAAGACTATCTCAAAGTTAGAACTTTTGAGTTTTCTAATAATGGTTTAATTGTTCGGATTTCCTGCCGCTTGGATCTTTAAATTTTGTAGTTAGAATAGAGAGTATTCTGATTTCTGGGGTTTTTTATTTCGGTTCATGATTTGGCTCATGGACGACTCCGTCTTGTAACAAGTTGGCCACTTCTCAAGAGCCGATTTCATTTCCGCTCTCCACAAAAGCTCTTAAGAGGGGTGTGTACAAGGTGGAACGCTCGGAAAATTATTAGATGTAGGTGGGCACTTTCAAGTTAGTTTTCAAAAAGTGCCTTTAGAACATTAGAACTGCAGCGGAGAAGTGGATAAAAGGAACCCACGCTTTGCATTTTTATCTGCAGAGAAAAGCAGGGAAAGAGGAGAGAATTTGGGTGCAACTCCGAATCATCGTCTCCTGAGAAAAACAAAGAGCGTGGCGTGGGTTCTTCTTATCCATCAACTTCTCCACTTGCAGTTCTAATGTTCTAAAGGCACTTTTTGAAAACTAACTTGAAAGTGCCCATTCGCAGTGCCTTTTGGTTTTTTTCATGCTCATTGGCCCTATTGAGCAGAAAAACCTACATCTAATAATTTTCCGAGCGTGCCATCTCGTACACACCCCTCTTTAGCTAGATTACTCTCTAATTTTAGATACAAGTTTGAACTTTTGGCAGGCAGCCTTTGATTTTTTCTTCCTATTTGAATCTTTTACGAGGGCAGAAGTAAAGACATATGCGGTCTTTGCCGGTGAAAATGAACACTTTTCTTGTATTAATAATTTAAATTTCCAGGTGATTATCATTGAGCCTGCATTTGACTGCTATGAAACAATGGTAAAATTATCAGGCGGAACTCCAGTCTGCACGCCCTTAGTTCCAACCGTAAAAGGTGGAGATTCTTCTACATGGAAGTTAGGAGATGACTTTAAGGGCTTGTTCAACCAAAAAACCAAGGCAATCATCTTGAACAGTCCAAACAATCCGCTTGGGAAAGTATTCACACGAGAAGAGCTAACCGTAATTCCTGAGCTTAATTTTAACTCGGGCTTTTTTCACTGATTTTTCCACGTTTTGCTCTAGTTCATTGGAGACTTGTGCAAGCAGCACAATGTTCTTATTATTTCCGACGAGGTCTACGAGTGGATTCTGTACGACGGGAGAGAGCATATTCGAACAGCCTCACTTCCCGACCTCTGGGATAGAACTATTACAGTTGGCTCTGCTGGGAAAAGCTTTGGAGTTACAGGTAAACTCATCCAATTTTTCCCTCATCTACGTTTACACTCACAAGGGAACGTGCATAGGTCTACCAATATCCCCACATCCACAAGTAGCACTCCACCTAAGAAAGGGTTTGGAATTTTACTCCTCATGCTTTTCGAAATTTTCCTTTGCTTTTTTGGAGGTTTTAAAAAATTCCTTTTTGGATTCAGCATTTTTGAAAATGAGAATTTCTAAGATTTGTTAAAATTTTATTTTCATTACTATTTTGCATAAACGTAAAGAAATCCAAATATTATACTTTGTCTCCAAGAACAGAGTCCACCCTCTGATAACGAGAAAGCCAGATTTGAAGTACTGAAAATTCAAAACGCTCTTTTTTGGAACTGGGAAAACTGAGTTTTTTTCAAGAATGTCCTAGTTAGGAATGTTAACTTTGATACTAAATTCCAAAAATATTTTTGGAAGTTGGAAAGAAAGCGGAAGAGGAGTTGAAATCTTTGAAAAAGAGAAGAAAGGGTTTGTTGGAAAGCCCATGTTTCTTGCCGCTGAACTGCGAGGGGAACATCTTTCAAGGCTCCGATTTGACGAAGCCTAACCCCAGTTTTATTTTCCTCTGGAACCAGGGTGGCGGGTTGGATGGGCCTATGGACCTGCCCACTTGATATGGAACCTTGGCATTGCCCATCTCAACTGCATCAACATGGTACACACCCCAGAGCAGGTCGCCCTAGCCATGACCCTGGAAAACGAGATACCAAAACTAGGGACACCTGACTCGTTCTTTAAGAAAGTCATGGTGAATCTAACACGGAAGAGAGAGAGGGTCGTGAAAATGATGAAGGAAGTCGGACTGGAGCCTGTGGTGCCGGAAGGCGGGTACTTTGTACTTGTCAACTGGAGAGCACTCGGTAGAAGGAATTTCAAATCTAAGGATTACCCGCCTTGATTTTTATTTATTTTCCAGAGGGTAAGATTGATTTATCCAAAGAGAAAGACAGCTACGAGGATTTTAAATTCGTGAACTGGCTCTACCGTGAGAAGAAGCTCCTTGGGATCCCACCCTCAGCCTTTTACACGGAATCCCATCGACACTTAGCCAAGGACTACATCCGATTTAACTTCTACAAAAAGGAAGAAACGCTGGATGCAGCTCAGAAAATTCTAGCTACACTAAAATCCAATTAAAAATTCTCCCCAAACACCACAACATGTTTCGTATTTACCACTGCCCCGTTTCGTCCTATTATATCCACTCTGTACTATATTTGTCATTCAGAAATTCATATTTGGCATGTTTCTCCACTTCCGCTTTGAATAGGACGGGGCCAGCGTATCCCGACAAATAGTTGAGGTAAAAAATTAAGTA